>JAAAKQ030228182.1:0-11330 GCA_010016005.3 Zanna intricata | reverse complement strand
GAAGGAAGATTAAAGAAAAACAAACCGACATACATAGCATTTATAGATTTAGAAAAGGCATTTGATAACATAGACTGGAATAAAATGTTCAGTATTTAAAAAAATTTAGGGTTCAACTATAGAGGTAGAAGAACAATTGCTAACATCTACAGGAACCAAACTGCATCAGTAATAATCGAAGTACATACAAAAGAAGCGGTAATAAAAAAGGGAGTCTGACGAGGATATTCCCTATCATTGTTACTTTTTAATCTTTACATAGAACTGGCAGTTAATGAAGTTAAAGAACAATTTAGAACTGGAGTAACAGTGCAAGGTGAAAAGATAAAGATGCTACAATTTGCTAACGATATAGTAATTCTAGAAGAAAGTAAAAAAGATTTTTTGAATGGCATGGATGAAGTCCTATGCAACAACTAATGCATGAAAATAAACAACAAAATTAAAGTAATGAAATGTAGTAGAAATAGATGGACCGCTGGATATAAAAATAGGAAAAGAAAAGATTATGGAGATAAAAATATTTTGTTATTTGGGAAGTAGAATTACTATAGATGGATGAAGCAGGAGCGATATAAAATTCTAAATAGCGCGGGCAAAATGAGCTTTCAGTCAGAAATATAATTTGCTTACATAAAAAATTAAATGTCAGAAAACATTTCTGAAAGTATATGTTTGGAGTGTAGCTTTATATGGAAGTGAAATTTGGACGATCGGAATATCCGAGAAGAAAAGATTAGAAGCTTTTGAAATGTGATGTTACAGAAAAATTTGAAAAATCAGATGGGTGAATAAAGTGATAAATGAAGAGGTGTTGCAGCAAATTGATGAAAAAAGAAGCATTTGGAAAAATATAGTTAAAAGAAGGGACAGACTTATAGGCCACATATTAAGGCATCCTGGAATAGTCGTTTTGATATTGGAGGGGCAGATAGATAGGAAAAACTGTGCAGGCAGGCAATGTTTGAAATATATAAAACAAATTGTTAGGGATATAAGATGTAGGAGGTATGCCAAAATGAAACGACTGGCACTAGATAGTGAATCTTGCGAGAGCTGCATCTAACCTGTCAAATGACTGAAGACAAAAAAAAAAATAATAAATATAATATATTCACTTTTTTTTTCTTATGCTATGCATAAATGATGCATATTGTATCACATTAAACACAAAATTAATCTAACTATATACAAAATTACTGATTTTAATAACGTAATCTAAATGACAAATATTATACTGAAATGAAAATTTTCAAATCTATAAACAAGATACTGACAGTTGAAGAGTAAAATTAGCAATTGCTACTTAAGGGTTAAAAGACAATGTTTTATTTTATGACAGAATTTTTTGTGATATAAAATTTAGGTTTAAGCATAGATAATAAGCTAAAACTGAAAAACAAAGAAGTTTAAAAGGTTAATATATTATCTGTGAAGCACTGCAATAAAATATTATGTGAATAGTCTTCTAAACATTAATTACTATTTCTTTGAAACTTTATCTAATACCCTGTATAATAGCTCAGAGGGAATCTTTCTGTTGGATGCATATTAAGTATTTTAAAAACATAAAAAAAATTTATAATCCCATACCGAATACCCAATTAAAATCCCATACCGTGAAAATTACTATAAAATATTCAATTATTACTCATCAATGTTTAGAAAGCTTAGTTAATCCACCAAGTGGAGATGAATTGCTGGACCGGTGACTGGCTTCTTGCTATTTATGACATACTGTCATGGTACAATTTCCTTCCTACACTGAACTATTGGCAGGGGCAATATTAATCCAGTCACCCTGAGTAGAACTACTGTTTATATTTCTGTTTACAAACTTTGATAAGTAATACTTAATTTACTTTCACATGTTTATTTTTATTTTACAATAATATAGTTTATTGATTATTTTACATCGATCATAAATGCAGACATACATCAATGAAGTAATTGCGATGAAGGACTTGTAGGATAGTCCAAAATTGCCTAATTGAAATTTACATCCTCTTTATAAATAAATCAGCATATTTATATATAACAACATTGCTTAAAAATGAGGAACTGTTGGGCAGATCATTTGGCAAAAATAGCCAATAAATTAAAGGTATTAAAAAGTATATAGATAATTCTATTATTGGGTGAGTAAATACAGAGCATATCACATATTGCAATGTCATAAATCAAGCAATAATTATTGTGAATCGCTGATATACTAGCACTACACCACTGATTCACTTTTATTGCATTTTGTTACTTAAAACGAAAAATTTTATTTTTTTAATGATCTTGTATATCAACTTCATTCAAAACATTAAATAAATCTTTAAACTTTTAGAAATTTCTGCTCATACCTCAGGGGGTTGATCGGCTGTAGCAGGTTCATCTTGACTGAGGGATTGTGACGGAGCTGATGTAGGAGGAGGTGATGAACCTTCATCAACAGAGCCTAACTTGCCACGGCCAGATCCTGTTGAAGATTTTCTCCTATCTTTACTGCACCATTTCCACTCTGGATGAGCCTTAAAGTGAGCTTCCTTCACCTAAAAATTTTAATTTGTAAATTACGCTGACAAAAATTTAAAAATAAAACACAAACTTAATTCATATTAATAGTAAAAAATATGAAGGTGGTCTGAAAAGGTCTCGGCCTGATAATGAAAATGAGAATTTATGTTTTTAAAAAATTGTAATTTTTCAACAAAATTTTCTTTAATATAATTATTTCATCCAGCACCATTATACCATCTCTGTAGTGTTCTCCAGAAGTGCTGCAAAGTACTTGTCTCAACTCAACTTTGAGTAGTGCTCAAATTATTACTTGCAATAACTGCAATTGCTTCTTGATTGGACGAAAAACACTGCCAAACAAGAAGACTGAATTTTGAGAAGTGAAGGAAGTCTAAGGGAGCCAAATCTGGGGAACAGGGTGGATATTCTAGCACTTTATGGACAGATGCATTATTCTGATGAATATGAATTTTTTATTCTACAAGTTTTTTTTTTATTTTCTATTTTTGCATCAGGTTTTATTATAATAGTATTCCCCAACTACTACTTTACTTTTTCCAGGATAGTTGATTAAAAGAATTCCTTTCACATCTCAAACAACTGACATTGCTAGTACTATCTACACCTCTGAGAAAAGCTGAAAAACCGGCTTCTGTCCAGTGCATGGATTGTTGATTTGATTCTGGTGTGTATCAGTTAATCCATGTTTTATCCATCATCACATATTAATGCAGAAAATCACTCTTCTTTTTGTAAAATGCACAAGCACTATTCAAAAAGTGTTGTGCGAATGCATTTTGATCTGCTATAAGCATGCACAACAATTTTGTACAAAAAAAATTGTGCAATTCTTCATAAAAAATAGAACCAACATGTTCTTTTGAAACCCTTACAGTCTTAGCGATTTCACGCACTTGGTACAACTTCCTAACTTATATTGTGCACTTTTTTGATGATTTCTGGTGAAATTGGACTTTTCACACATCCTTCACGTGGTTCATTTTGGATGCTTTCAGTCACATTCAAACTTGGCTGCTTATTTCTTCACATTGAATATTAGAGAAGAGTCACTGTAACATTTACAATCCTCAACTGAATTTCAGACAGTGTCAAACTTCTTTTATAAAAAATTTAATCGTTACACAATATTCAATTTTCTCCATTTCCTACAAACACATGTACTGCAACTGATTCAGCTGCCTTCAGTCAATTGCAGAATTGAAAGACTGGCAATTTCACATGGTGCCTTCTAACAGTCATACCAACATGCGGGGGGAAAAAAAAAATCATGTGACTAGTCCTGCAATCTATGGATGAGGCTGAGAACTTTTCCCCACCAGTCTTGTAATAGCATATAAATACTTAACACAATTCCCTAAAAGAGAAAATTTGTTGCTTTTTTTTTTTTACATTGTGGCGATACAATTCGACCATATCCATTCTTTTTAAAGATAACCTGCATTTAGTACTCTATATTTAATATCAATAGGTATTAAATAAAAATATTCATCAATAACACCGATAAACATAATTTTTGTTTCCGAACATACGATACATGATTTTAATCTGATTTTTGATACTGAAAACTAATATGAACTCAAAATCTTTCTATCACCCACCCCAGTTTTGAAAAACTTTTAAAGTTTAATTAAAAGATTTTTTTCATTTATCAAAGTATAGTTAGAATTTTAAGCTCTATATTGTATTTTGTTTTCATTTTTTATTAACTTTTTTAACATAATTTGTAGGCTTTAAATAAACAATACTAGGCAAAGAATTAAATTTTATCACAATCACATATTATGATATGATATCTAATACTGAAGGCTTGAAACTTCATGGACAAGATTAATCATGTCTGTGCAGTCAAAACATGTAGCTGAAAAGA
This sequence comes from Zanna intricata, assembly GCA_010016005.3. Classification (NCBI taxonomy): domain Eukaryota; kingdom Metazoa; phylum Arthropoda; class Insecta; order Hemiptera; family Fulgoridae; genus Zanna; species Zanna intricata. The sequence continues at coordinate 6,934 of JAAAKQ030228182.1, read as the reverse complement.
TAGCTGTGTTGTTTGTATTAAGCACTGGATTTAGTAATGAATTAATTTTGTTCAGACTTACTGCCATCTTAAGTTTGTTAACAGTGCAGTGTCATAATGCCTCAAAATTGTGTAAATGATGTGGATACCTTTTGTTATGTATTTGGTAAATTTATCGTAAAATCAAATAGAAAACAGATTACACCTCTATTAATAAAACATATAGTTTGTACTAACAGTGTAAAATTAAAGAGCAGGATAAGACGTGGGCTCCTCATATAGTATGCATTAATTGTTTAGTATACTGAAGAGAATAGCTGAAGGGTACAAGGAAGGCTTAGCCATATGGTGTACCTGTGTTTTGGCATAATCAAAGGATCATGTAATTGACTGTTACTTATGTTTTGGAATTTCTAAAAAATCTAAACATACTATAAAATATCCTTCATTACAATTTGCAAACAGGCCTGTACTTCACAGTGAAATATTCCAGTTCCTGAGCCACCTAGGAATGTATGTTTCGAAAGCAGGGATATGAAGAATCAGTAGCAGTACTGAAGAAGGCAACAATGATTTTGATTTATCCTCCAAAAAGCCACATCTTATAACAAAAGGTGAATTAAATGACGACTCGGCTAGGGATTTAAATTTATCAAAAAATCAAGCTTAAATATTAGGATCAAGGTTGGAATTTACATTAAAAAAAAAAAAATACAGAAATTTCAGCCTTCAAAGCTGAAAAAAGAACTTTCTCAGTACTTTATTGATGAAAATAATTTGGTTTATTGCACAAATAATGATGAGCTTATATTGCACTTAAGGCAAGTTCATACACCTTTTCATACGTTTGTCCAAGTATAGTTTAAAAGTGGTTCTACTAAGCAGCAGTAAAAAATATCCTTCGATACCGATCGCTTATGGTATTAATATGAAAGTAACAAACGATGTGATGAAAGACGTTCATAAAAAAGTAAATTATAAAAAACATAGCTGGGAACATGTATGGTGATTTGAAAGTTATAGCTATTTTGTTAGGCTATATTAAGTACATGTGTTTTCTTTGCAAACAAGAGAGTCAAGCTAGGGATAAACAAGAAACAAGGCAACTTAACTCCAAACGGGAAAATAATTATTCACGAGACCTTAATATGAGTTGAACCCAAAAAATTATTTTTACCCTCTCACCATATCAAGCTAGCACTAATTAAATATTTTGTAAAAGCAATTAAGAAGGATAGTCCTGGATTTCTTTAAATCAGGAAAAATTTCCAAATGTAAGCGAAGAAAAAATTAAAGAAGGAATATTTGTTGGTCCTCAAATAAGAGAATCCGTTAATGATGATGTACTTAAATCAATGCTAAATAATGTAGAAAGTGCAGCCTGGGTTTCATTTAAAGACTTTTGCAAAACTTTTTTCGGCCAACAAAAATCCAACAATTCTTCATACAAAACTGTGGGATGTAATATGGCTTTGAAAATATATTTATTTTCCTCCACTGACATTTGGATTTTTTTACCGAACAACCTCGGAGATGTACGTGACGAACATGGTGAACATTTCCACCAAGACATTTCGGTGATGGATAGCTGCTATAAGGGAAATGGAATACTAACATGCAAGGCGATTACTGTTGGACATTAATTTGAGATGTGCCTGATGCTACTTATAAAAGAAGGGCATCAGCGAAATCATCTAACACAGGTATGGCCATGAAAAATTATAAATTTTACAGATTTTAACTATATTTTCCATTAATTTTTTTTTTAAGTGTAATCTTTTTGAAACTAAAGGTGATAGAAAAATTGGATTTACAAATCTGTAACATACGCCAAAAAAAAAGGCAATTCAAGAAATGTATCACATTTTAACATAAAAAAAAAAAAAAAAAATTGTTTTTCTATCAGTGTAATTGATGTTTTGTGAGAATTTATTATGTTGATAGTAATAGAGAAACATTTTTTCAACATGCCCGATTTCAAAATTGTTTGTCTTTTAGCAGTAAGACATGACAAACATCTTTTGAATTAATTAACTGATTGGCTTTGGAGCTTTGAATCAAATTCAAAAAGTTTAAAGAAATTTGTTCCATTTATTGCAAACGGGCAAGGTTGACTGCAGAAGAAAATAGGCAATCACAGAAATAGCTAATCCACCTTGTCTACCTAATGAAAAACCGTATCTAGCCGTTTATAATCAATTAATAATTAAAAAATAAACAAAAATACATATTGAAAGACCAGGGTTCAACATTAGTGCCAGTGTTTAGTATATTCAAAAATAAAAAGAATATGATTCGGTAGGAAAACTTTATAGCACACTTCAAAAAATATTTCTGTAAGGAATTTCCAATCACATTAGTGCCATATCATACTGTCAAAAATATGAAAACTTTTTAAAAAACAAAGCATTTAATTACTCCTTTAATACTAATCCAAAAAAAATTTTAAGAGAAATTATTAAAATGATAATCATAAACTGTAAAATATAAACTGTCTCATAAAATCAATAATTGAAATAAGGTTCGTGATAAAGTAATAGAAAACACTATAATATACATGATGTTTAAATCTTTCTTTCTCTTTCTGTTTAGCATCCAGAACTACCGTAAGCTATTATTTCAGACGATGAATGAGGATGATGTGAATGAAGTGCAGTCTTGTACAATCTCAGGTCGACCACTCCTGAGAAGTGTGGGTAATTTAAACCCAATCATCAAAGAATACCAGTATTCACAATCTAGTATTCAAATCCGTATAAAAATAACTATCTTTACTAGGATTTGAACCTTAGAACTCTCGACTTCGAAATCAGCTGATTTGCGATGTCGTGTTATCCACTAGACCAGCTCGGTGGGGTGGTCATCATTTAAACACGATGTTTAAATCTAAAATTGTGTATCTGAACTGATTAAGGATAAAGATCAATACAAGGCTACAAGATATTTATAAATTTTATATAGAAAACTATTGTTAAAATTAATTTCTTATTACATGAGAGTCATTTGGAAAGATCTTGGCCTAATAAAGAAATCACAACATTTATCAGAATTTTTAAATTTATTTTTCAACATAGACACCTTGAAATATGATATGTTTAGACTATTGAGATTTTCTAACTTTTTGAGGTCGTCTCAGCAATCGTTGGGAACCAGTTCAGTGCATACGGAAGCACTTTGAAGTAATACATGGAAACACGACTCGGTTAATTAGACACATACTGAGACTGTTAACAGATGCAGCATCTATCAAGTAGAGAGCTTTTTTTCATACCAAAAAATGTTTTTTATGTAACGTAAAACGTAGGGTACATAGTCTACCAAGATGTTTGCAATGTCAGCAAGCTTGCATACTTTCAGTTCGCAATCATTTAATACAGTGTTGTGGATTTTTGTGACAATTTTGTAGTGTATTGTAGTGTTTTTTGAGCTTTCATCATCTTGAATGGATATATACAACCGTATTTAAATTTAATAGCCCACTTTTTTTACTGTTACTAAACGAAGGGGAAAAACAATTTAAAGTGGAACCTAGCTCTTCTTGGGTGTCCATTTTAAACCTTTTAAAATGAAGTACTTAGAATGGCTCCACACATTCACTTTTCAGAAAATGTCAAAAATTGTTCGCTATACTTGATCGCTACTAACAAGCAACCAAATGAGCGTATCGAAACTTTGGAGCATACTATCTAAAGAAGCATACTTCATAAATAAACATTTGGTCATACTTGTGCCATTTCTGTGTCAGACCAAGAATTTTCTGAAAGACCCTAGTATAGTGCTTGTAAAGATTAATTTGTCTGTTACTGTATATCTACACTAACCCTGGGTTTTATATCACATTCTATTTTAGTTGATGTTGACCGACTTTAAAAAAAATAAACTATTACACTCAACTGCTTTTATTATTTAACAATAATCTACATACAATACAATTATGCAACTATTACAAATACTACATAGTTGCTGGATATACCAATAAACTGCACATTTCATTCAAGTGATGTTTCACAAAAATCCCATTTGGTATGCCAAAAGTGGAGGTAGATTTCACCGGTGCTAAGTAAAAGATAAAAAAGATTCCAACCTTAAAGTTCAGAAAATTTACTCAAATTTATTTCCAAATTTATTCAATAAGACAATGGTTGCATATGGAAAAAGTTTCACACGTTTTGCATATGACAATCATCATCTTCTTACAACATTTTGATAATCCCTTGCCATAAGGGTCAGTTGTATCAAAACTTGTTTCAGACAAAAGTTTTAGGTAATGTTTAGAGACTAATGACCACTTTAAATCAATTTGATACCGTGTCTATTAAGGAAGGTATGATTTTTTTTTTTTGTCTTCAAAACCCTATTTTTTTCCACCCCCTGGGCTAATGGTTGGTGAAATCAAAAAACTTTACTTAGATAACTTTTAGGCCCTTATCCAAAGAATAGCAGTAACTTTAAATGAATTTGATATTTTACTTGATAAGAAAGTTATAGCAATATTTTATAAAAGCCCCTCCATTTCAACCCCCGTGGTCTGATTTTTGACTATTAACGAACTCGATTGAGATTTTGGGTCATTATATTTTATGTATCAATTTGAAAGTGACTGGCGCAAAATTACGGCAGTTATCATATTCACAAGAAAGTGAAAAATATAAATATTAATTTATTCAAATTAAACTTCATATAGTCTATAATTCGTCTGCATAAATTTGGTTTAGAATTAAATATAAAAATATAATTCAGTCTCTCCACAACATAGAATAAAGGCTGATTTTTATTTTAATGTTTAATTCTAAACCAAATATATATATATACATACATATGTTGAAATTTTCCAGAAGTCGAATTATGGTACCTATTATAATACGTGGCTTTTTTTATGAAATCTATCTAAAAGTAATTCTTTATGTGCATGTTTAATACCCTGGTTATTAAGTAGTATACTAAAAACTGATAATATCCCTAAAGTTTTTTTGGGTGAGAAAACAATATTGATTCTCACTAACTTACTCATGTTAATATATAATTTCAAACTGAATCATGATAACTATTGTATTCAGAATTTTAGAAAATTTATACTTATTTTAATTTCAATTTTATACTTTTTATTTTAACATCAGTATCATCCTAACTTGGTGTATTTAAAAGGTACAACAATTTATCCGGCTTAAAATAATAAACTGCAAAAAATAATTATTTATTAAAGTAATAACAGGCTGATTCCTTCTCAAATTACAGATGCGACCCTGGAAAAAACCAAGGTTCAGGAATTTGAATCCAGAATCCTTTCAGATAAAAATATCTTCAAGAATATTATAATTCAACAATTTACATTTCCGTGTTTTAGTTACAATAAATAAAGAAAACAAATCGTTTAATAAGAGAATATGACTAAATTACCTCAGAAGCTAGTTCGTGGTATTTCTGTTTTTCTTCTGGACCTAGAGCATACCACCATTCGCCGAGTATCTTTGAAACTGTTCTGTTATCTTGATTTGGATGTCTCTGATGTACCAAGGCCCGATGACGTTTACTAAATATCATAAATGCATTCATTGGACGCCTAATACGATCCCTCTCTTTCACCTATGGGTAAAATAATTACAAAAATTAGGCTATTAAACATAAAATAATATAATAACATAGTCAAATTAATGCGCTCAAGAATTATTATAAAAATTACTTACATAAAACCTAATAAATAAAAGATCTCATAAATGTAATAAACATAATTTTAAGTAAGTACTCATATTTTAAAAAATCATAAAAAATTTAAGTTCTTTAAGTTTTAGTTTTATAATACAGTTCAATCAAAATACAAAGAGTTTTTTTTTTTAGTTTTTCAAACTAAAATTGCTTTACTTTTGTTTTTATTATTAAGTTTTTAAATTAAATACACTTAATTACAACTATATACATAAATGTTCACTTAAAAAGATACTAGTTTGAAGTTGTATAATTTTTTTTATAATTTGGAGGGCTTGGCTGTATATTAAACTCCACAGTCTACTAAGTAGAGTATGTCATACTTAATTACATATTTTTTTATTAAAGAATATTTTGAGCTGCTGAGTAAATCATGTTCTGTAAGCTGTGTAGTTCTCAAAAGCAAAATATGGAAAATACTGCATTTTATTTGGAACTTCATTTGAAAAAATCAGATAAACTCAACATCAGCAATCATATGGAACATTTTACAGTTAAAAAATTTTCACACAGACATGAGTAATGTAATTTTTCTATTTGAAATTCTATTTATTTATTATATATATAAAACAAATACATACAATATAAATATAAAAGATACACACACACACACACACACACACACACATATGTGTGCATGCACACACACACACACACACACACACACACACACACACACACACATATATATAAACATTATAATATAATATATATTTTATATATAAATATATAAAACAAACTAAAGGTGATTCAAAATTCGGTGGCAGAACTGGAAAACCAGATTTGGAAAATTAATATCACCAAAAAAGTTCATATAAATTGAACATCTAAAAAAAATTCATTTTTTGGCTAACTAAATATTTTCCCCTTATTTTTGCCCCTAGTATAAAATAAAACTTCCCAAATTCTAGGGACCCAAATTAAGAGGAAAATTTAGCAGTTTTTTAAAGCTTTTGCCCAGAAAAATTAAATAAAGATATCTTTACCTCTTGTAAAATTAAATTAATTTAATATTCTTGTAAAACTAAATATGTAGAGTTCTGGTTCAGAACTTGTAGTTTCCAATGTACGTATTACGTACTTATGGTGCGTAATACTGCATTTAACAAAATGCAGCCACATCAAACAACTGCTTTGAGAGTATTTTAGTATCTTTATCGTAAATATATATTTCGGTTAATAATGTATTTTGAGTTATAATGTATTTCAACTATTAAAATTGTTCAAAACATTTTTTAACATAATGAAGATC
>JAAAKQ030228160.1:0-11331 GCA_010016005.3 Zanna intricata | reverse complement strand
AAGGTGGACCCTCCTATAATAGCGTGAGGACTTAGAATTATTCCAGTAGCTATATACGGTTTGTAAGAAAAATATTCTAAGAAACTTTTCTTTCTTAAGATTTTTAGAATGACCACTTAAATTTTTCGATGTATTTCACATTATTAAAAAAGTGGTTTGTTTAATTCTGCTTCAGTTTTTTAATTATTGCAGTTATTTATCGAGTATATACTGTATATATTTATTTCGTTAGTGAATTAAAGCGTAATTACATTATCATAATAATGCGTAATTTACGCTGAAAAAAGCGTAATTTACCATTATCGTTCTAAGTTATGGAATTATTTTAAAAGATAAGCTTGAAAAACTTAGTTAACAATAAATTTATGATCCAGTCATTTTCTCAGCGAGTATAAATGAATATTGACAAAATAAACGAAAAAACAGAACGTCTAACAAACGGAATAATTACATTCATATGAACTTGTCAAAATTAAAACTGATCGATGGATAGATATAAGCGATTTCGAGTCTACAGTATAAAAGCCTAATTTTATTACGTTTTAATTTCGCTCGATTGATATCTTCAATAGCACTCCTAAGTATTTGTCTACTATTTCCCGTTTGTTGCTAGGTTATTTTACTTTATACTTACCGCGATTGATCTTGGGATCGAGAACCTTCAGAAAGAAAATCTATCGTACTTCAACGTTTTCTGCGAATAATCGGTGGATCTTTAGATCGTAATAAAATATACGTTTAAATAACCAAATTAAAGATCGAAAGATTATTTATTTACGTCTTCATAATTACAAAATAAAAGAAAAACATAATTGAACTTGCACATTTTATGGAACTTTTAAAATATATTACCGAACTATTAACTGAGTCGGTGAATACTCGTGTAACTTACCAGAGTTTACAGAGAACTGACGACCTGACTTGAAGCGCGTCCTACTTGCATTTAATTTCAGGTATTGATATATTAGGCGAAAGCATCGAGCGATGTTTGTTCTTCAAACTGATCTGAAAAATAATTGAACGTGAACTGTACCCTTCCTCCCTTTACTATCGATTTTTATCTGTCAAATCAGATCGGAGAGGTAGTACCATAAGGTGAATCTGAATGTCCACGGCTCACGTAGTGTACATCTTACACAAATATGCGATTTAATTCGCTGTTAAAAATCCAACTCTTAATAAATCGTTAGCTAGAGTTTATGTCTATGTACTAAACTTCGCGGGTGATTTTGTAAGTGTTGTAAAAAAAAATCGTAGAAAAGATTACATTGGCATCTTTACTTAGTAAAATGTACAGAAGAACAAGTGAAAACACTGCTATCCTATGTGCGCATTTTTAATTAATAATAAAATAATTTCAAATCTACTTTCGTTTTGTGTTTCCATTGTTTTACTTCGATTTCAAAATGTTGAGAATTCGTGTTGCAATGACGATTTGAACAATGCTGAATTCATTGCAAAACCCTTGCCACATTTCGTAACGCGCATTTATATATCGTTTAATTGAACCACAGTTAAGTATATCTTCAGAGGATGAGATGAATGAATTGTAGCGTGTGTGAAAAATGCCATGCCTGAATCCCGGTCATGCATGGCATTTTTCACACACGCTACAATTAATTCATCTCATCCTCTGAAGATATACTTAACTGTGGTTCCGGAGGTTAAAAAAAAAAAAAAAAAAAAAAAATTGAACTCTGATACTCGGAAGAATGATAAATAACGGTTGGAGAGGAAGAACATATAGAATATCAAATTCTTATCGCCGTCGATTATTTTTTTATAGCTGTCTAAATTTTACTTTTATGAAAAGTCATGAAAAACCTGTTTTTTTTCTACTTTCTGCCAATAAAAAGAAAACTGCTAATGATATTCTAGCGTTCTTTCACATATTTTATTCAGAAATTATTATTAATTCTAATGATATAATTAAATTGTTTCTTCAATTTCTTTTTTTAACTGTGTGTAAACCTCACTGGTCAATTTATATGGTGGTTAGAATTGTATTTAGTATCATACTGTTATTTGCAGTTAGTGGGAAAGGAGAAATAAATGTATACATATGATCAGCACGTCCCGTGGTTTTTTGTTGACAACCACGGACGACAGTGCGTGTCTTGTAAATATTTTCGTTTATCACGTATAATTTGAAATTATTTTCAGAATTTGATGGTTGACGCAAATCAAATAGTTGTAAAATAGATATTTAATTCAATGTATTTGTTATAAATTGTTGAATAATTTAATCAACTCCGAAACCGTAAAACATTTAAAATAATCTTATCTAAACGGAACAATAATTATAAATTAGCTGTTGTGAATGAAATTCTAAATTTCATTCACAACAGATAATTAAATCTGTTGATCTGTTGGGCTTAAACACTTATCAGTTCGTTCTTATTCTGTCCATTACTAGCGCTGACTTCTATATATATATCTATCTTAAAAAGTTTTATTATAAGTCTATGAATTATGAATGCTTTATGAAATATAGTGCGTGTTAATGCTTGATATTACCTCGATGATTAAACTATACATTTTTTCGGTATGACTTTTGGTACTTCTTGGTAATGTGAAAAATGTTTTTTGCCTAAATAGCTCATTTCTTAAAATAATATTTTAACATTAATTGCTTAAGATTAATCGATTAAGTTGTTTGTTGATTAGCTTACGATTTATTTTCAGATTGCTCTGCTGTAAATTCAGATTCGTTTTACTTATCTGTTTTTGACGTCACGTGTTTTAGGTAGATTTCATAAGAAACCTACCTATTGTAATGGATACCATGATTCGACTTCCAGAAAATTTCGCCATATCTTCGCGTATTACAACCCCCAGACCCCACGACAACCTTCAGTTCAAAAGTTTATATCTATATTTCGCTTTTTGTGGACACGATAACTACCGTAATTTTACGCCAATCGCTTTCAAATTAATGCGTAAAATATAGCGACCCAAAATCTCGGTCGTGTTCGTTAGGGGGCAAACATCGGACAGTTGAGATGGAAATGGAGGGAGCTTTTAAAAAAAAAAAGAAATATCGCCATAACATTCTTATTAAGTAAAATATCGAATTATCGAATTCGTATAAAGTTCCTACTATTCTTTAGATAAGGGCGTAAAACTTATACAAGTAAAGTTTTTTGATATCGCCAACCGTTGGCCCAGGGGATGGAAAAAATTGGGTTTCGAAGACAAAAATATAATACCTCCCTTAATAGGCCGATATCGAATCGATTTAAAATGGTCGTTAGTGCTCTAAACATTACCTAAAAATTTTGTCTGAAACAATTTTTTATATGACTAACCCCTACGGCAAGGGGTGACCAAAATGTTGCTGGAATTGTAAGAAGATGGGGCTTGCCGTATGCTAAACATGTTAAACTTTTTTCACATGCAACCTTTTCCGTATTGAGTAAATTTGAAGTTTTTTTAACTTTAAGGTGGAAATCTTTTTTATCCCGTACTTAGCACTGGTGAAATCTACCTCCGCCTTCCGGCGTGCCGAATGGGATTTTTTCCTAACATCACTAAGGGATTGTGTAACCCGTTTAAAAATCATCGATCGGTATTTAAATATTACACGCTGTGTCTTTTTGTTATAATTTTAATTTTGTTTTAATCATAACTGTATGTTATAACTGGTTTCTGTTTTATAATGAGGATTTTCAAATGTAATTTTTTTTTAATACACGATACGTTTTGATATTAGTGAAATTTAAAATTTAACTGTTTTTAATTTATTGTATTGTGTATATTTTGTATAAGCAAGTGCCAATTTCGCTTGCTTCTACTTATATGGAGGAGAACCAAAGGAAATCTTAAAATTTTATTAAATATTAAAAAAAAAAAAAAAAACCGCGGGCGCCATTCTGTCATTCTGTTGTAAGTTAGCAAAGTGAAATGGCTTTTACGATGGGTCGACAGGTGGTCGGCCGCACGGACTAAAGAGATAGAAACAACGTTCTGTCAATCGTTAAGTCATCAAAATAAATTGGCTGATAAAAACTTAGTGTAGTTGGTGCATATCTTTTAAGACGTGATGGAACGTAGTTCCTCGTTGGTATACATATTGGAAATGCAGTTGCCGTTTTTACGTAAATTCTATACTATCATGTTGCGTTCTGACATTTGTCGGGAGTGCTCCTGACAAATGTCAGAACGCAATTTGTGATTTAAAGAACTCTTTAAACAATTTATTTAAAGAGTTCTTTAAAGAGATTATTGCTTGGCGTTGAAATAATAATTAGCTTTCATTTAAAATGTTAATATCGACTTTTATTTACTAATGATCTCTTTCGCTGTAGTTTGAAAATTCAAGCTACAACGAAACTTAATCAAAAACAGCTTTACAACTTATCTAAAAACGGTTTTTAATATAGCACAGCCGGTCAGAGATTGCTTCGCTCACTCTTGGAGCCCAAGGGGCTCCTTGGAACCCTGCTATGTTCATTATCCTTAAGTCTATGAGAATAATTCTGATAAATAACGATTAAAGCTCGAAAAACCTTTTCCTCGTTCTTGACATAGAAATTCTGTTACCCCTTATTCGAGAGGACTAGACCTCGATCTATGGCTTAAAATCTTTTAACTGAAGTAGATAACACGAATGTATTCTGAAAGTTTAAAAGCAGTCAATCGGTTGGTTCTCGCTCGATGCTCCGATACCACCTCATACTCCCTCGATTATTTCGAAAACTATGGAGTTCAAATCCGTATCTACACGTTATTTTTGGTCCTCTATTAGAATATAATATTTGTTTTACTCAATTTCGTATTAGCGTACGCTTACACACATACGCGCTTCCGCACAAGCACACACACATACACACTCATTCGCTCATTTTTTTTAATAGTATAGATTATATGAGATCTATTTTGAACGGAATTTATTGTACAGATAAAAAAGATTTTTTTTTTTTTTGGGGGGGTAAAATATAATTAATCTGTTATTATTGTTAAAGCTGAGATAATTACTCAATTTTTTTTCAAAAAAATTGCGTTTGCAAATCAAAATTTTGTTTAAGGATGGATTGGTTTATAGACTTTCTTGCCGATTATATTTTGAGAAAAGTTTGTTTGCTTTACATGAACGGTAAAAAAAGTTAATTTTTTTTCTTAAAGTGATTTTCAGACTGAACATTATTCAGGAAATTATTATTTATCTTCTTCTAATTCTTAAAAAAAAATCTTGAACCATTGTAAATTTTTCATTGAATTTTTGGAAAGAATAATTAATGATTTTCAGTTTTTTCAAAAACAGGATCTATAAATTACCTGTTTCTTAATACGTTAAAAATATATATTAAATATTTTGTATCAAGTTTGTAGTATTTGCCTTGTTCGTTGTGCTAATGCTTTACTGTTTAATTATTAAAATCACTGAAACATGAATGTAAATTGAACTGTTATTATGATGGTAACTTAGCCAAGTTTGAAGTATAAAAATTATTTTCAAATAACTGATAATAAGAGAAGTAATATAATATTGATTTTATAGATGCTATTGCATTCATAAATCTATACTGCTGCGCGAAAGACAAAACTTCGTGAGAGACGAAAAACGTTTATCCTCACCCAATCCAAAACCTATTAATGCTGGTCGATTTTTTTATTAATATTGCTATAAACACATACGTCTTAGTTTATTGAAACTAATTAAAAACTAACTAAATTAAAAGTTATTTGAAGAAATGGCTGATAGAAAACAAAGAAATCAAATTAAGCGATGAATGCAAAAAAATAATATACAAACTAAAATTTTACTTAGCAATTAATAGGACTTTTACAATTTTTAAAAAAATTTCTTTAAACAGTTAAAGCAAGTTAAATATCGAGAAAAAATGTTGAGGTTTAAAGGGAAAGTACTAGATAGTATTTTTCGTTGCTGCAAAGCTAATTATCCTGGTGCAAATTCATCGGTGACGACTGCTATTAATTATCTTTGAATGTGCTTTATTAAACATGGTATCTGTAGTATTTTATAAATCGTAACATAACTAAAGTTAAAGTAAATTTGTTTTTGATAAATGTATGTTTTAATTGGGTTTTTGTCTGCGATGTATTTACAGTTTGTTTGTTATACGTGTCTCTTATACGTAGGATGTAATGAAATTATAAAGTTGTATTAGTTCGCTCTCTCTCCACTCAATATTTTCTCTTCCTCTCTATATCTCCTTGTATGTACGGTAATATATCAGATGAGATCGGGTCGTGGTTTAGTGGTTAAGTTATCTTGATACGATTGAATTCAGCTAAGCGTTAAACGTAAAATTTACCCTGATATAACAAACGCCTTGCGGTTACTGTGGTCGTTGATTGTTGAAGGATGGTGAAATTACTTGAGCACATATTATATATATATATATATACGTTCGTTTGTAAACATATAGATTGTTCAGCTCGTTACTCTACTTGTTTTTTTTTTTTTTTTAAGTTAGAACAATCTGTCTTTAATATTTTTCCGCCAGTAGTTGGTTGTTTTTTCCTAATATTTGATTTTAAGGGTTTTATTTGTAACGATAATGGTGTTTGTGTATTAATCTCTCTATCTGATCTTGGTTCTTATACTCTATTTAAACTTTTCTGTGGTTAATAGGAAGTTCCGGTTAAATTGTTGAAAGGTTAATCTTGTGGAATATTCCTCCATATTTTTTATTCGGTACTAATATTAAAACTATTAGGATCGTCTTAAAGTTCATTTAACTTTTCCTTATGCTTAATCTAGTTAAGGAATTGTCAGAAAAATACTCATGTTATAAGGAAAAAATAAAGAAATTGTGAAAATTGATGTTCATTGTATATTTTTTCAGGATTTGATACTTTGACGAATGAGCCAGTAGTTTAAAGTTGGAAAAAAAATATACATTGATATAATTTAAAATAATTTTGTCGCAAAAAATACTGGGCTTCTTTGTGACTATTAATCGAATTAAATTTTTTTTAAATTACTGCGAGCGGAAAAAATTATGTATTGATCTCATAAGAACATAACCTCAATCGAATTAAATTTTTTTTAAATTACTGCGAGCGGAAAAAATTATGTATTGATCTCATAAGAACATAACCTCCTATGTTGTGGATGGTTATTCATAAGAGCCAGCATGCGGGCTTTTCTTGTACGAGCTACAGTACAGATGTTGTCTTACAGTACATCGTTCGCGCTGGCTCTTATTATTAAATCACTTTTTTTGTTTGTAAATATTACTTCGTTCGCGGATCTTTAGAGATTTTATTGTAATATTAATAGTACAATACCGATAATATAAGATATATGCTGGAAGAAAAATTTTACACTTAGAGTGGATGAACAGAGTTTTCAAGGAAGTTAACGCGAATTTATCGTTGTACACTTGTTAGGTCCATATTTAGACTGATATGTTACTTGCTTGTAACAGTATAAGTTAAATTACTAATAAAAATGAATTTATCTGGAAAATATTCTGAGTTACGTAAAGTGAAAACGATTTTCGTTCACAATGATTATAAATATGTGCGCGAAGAGGTGGTACCTCTGTTATCTTCACTATTTACAGGTATGATACTGATGTACTGTACTTCTGTAAGCTTCTGCTACTTCTAAAAACCGATAAAATTTATAGTTTTTGGTGAAATTTGACAACATCTAAGGAAAAAATGTATTTGTTGATCAGCAAAAGAGTTCAGTATATATGATGCTTTTATAAATAAGCTTATAAAATATATTTTATTTCATAGTATATGCTTTGTAATACTTGTTTTCAAATTACAGATTATTTCTACGTGTGTAAATTTTACGTTTTTCTTCTCCGGATGTTTATAATGAATTATGTAGTACATTATATAAGGAAAAGTATGATAATAGTAAAAGTTTACATATCGGGAATTGTCCCTCCCCTTTAACTAAAAAAGAATCTTTTTTAAAAATTGTGAAAAATTCCGGAAGAACACGTCGTATGTTTATAATATGATATAATACGTATGGGTACACATGTAAGTTGGCATGTTATTTCCTTGATTTCTGTAGATTGGATGAAATTTGACAATGATTTCCATTCACATTAAACAAAATAAATAGAGAAATTAAGTGTAATATATTTTATAAATTCTTTAATTATTTTTTGGTAGCCTACCCGATTTTTTTTACTAAAAAAATTTTACTAGCCGAGCCGATCAAGGCAGAGACTCCGTCTTGGACTCCTGTGGCCCAGGTCGGGGAAGACGAGCCCCGCGGTCGACCAATAGGCTTCTCAGGGCCGCGTCGCTCGCCCTTCCCGTCTAGCCAGGGGACTCCCCTTGGATTCGCCAGAGGACTCCCCAGAGTTCGCTATTCCCGTCTGGCTGTGACCCCCGCATTGTTCGTTACTGTCATGGATGTAAGAATAATACCGATAAATAACAATTAAAGTATTCAGGCTTTACGGAAACTTGGTAAGGAAACTAAATTTCTATGACAAAATGGAAGTAACTAAAAGTACATAAAACTTTGACGAGGAAAACTTCACAACTCATTTCTTTTGCCATGGTGGCAGAAATTAGTTTAATTTTTTTTTCTTACTTGAATATTTTTAATTGATAACTTAACCTAACCCCGAATGGGGTTAGGGCCTCGATCTATGGCTGAAAAACGTCCCTGGGATAACACGAATGTATACTGCAAATTTGAAAGGAGTCGGGGTCGGTTGGTTGATTCTCGCGTGTTGCGTGAACAAATTGACAAACTTGCGGATTTTATATGATTCAGTGATTAGTAATTGAATAGTAAGGGTAGAAAAGAAATACCTTTATCTGTTAGAAAACCTTAACCGAACTCGATTTTATATCTTTAATAAATGCTATAAATAAATTCTTGCTAATTAAATAAATAAATAAAAATAAATTAAATAAATGCTAATAAATTCTTGAATTGTAATAAGTTTTTTAAAATTACGCAATAACTAATATTTTATACGCTTTACATCTTTTCTTCCCTTATGTCCTGTTTTATTTTAATTTATTAATTCTTGTCGTACTATATCGCTACGTCGGTATTTTCATCTTCTTCCTTAAGTATTTAGAATTATGTGTGTCACGTTCGTAAATCAGAAATCACGCACCAGCGAATACATAAATTCACTTACTAGTGAATATTTTGTTATTCGTTTCTTTTCAACTCTAATTTACAATTTTGTTGATTTGTTAGTTTATTTTATATGCACATTTCGTTTGCAATGTAACAATTAAATATCATCTCACACATTCATGGACACATGCTTAAGCACACATTCATGCAAATATTTTTTCGTATATTTAATCGATAATAATTTAGGTTAAATACTGTATACCGTTTAGATAAAGTATTGTTGAAATTAAATATTCAATACAGCAATTCTGTGTAATCACTAATAAGTATTGTAATAGGACATGTAATTTTTTTGAAACGGATACTAAACGTTGTTACACAAATATATTGTTAATTTATAATTCTATAAGAATTTTAATATTAAAATGAAACTTATGAATTTTGGGCGTGATTGAATTTCGTTTCTTTTTTTTTATTTGTATCTCTTTTGTGTATATGCAATTTCTTAAATTGCATATACACAAAAATAAAATTTCATGTTGAAATAAGCTTAACATTACTTTATTCTAAGCCATCATTAATAGTTAAAAAACATATTGAAGTCAAAAAACATAAAAATGTAAAACCAGTCATGACTTTCCAGCCCTAACAGTATACTCGAGAAATTAATTTATTCAGAATAGCTAATTTTTAAGCTGGTACAATTGCTGGGAAAATACAGCAATGGCCTTCCCGTAATAAAAAAAGATATATATATTTTTAAACCTTGGAACGGCATTAGTAGGCTTTTCATAATATTGAATGTTTGAGAAAAATATATTTTTTTATGTTTATATATTTTATTATAAAAATATTCATTTAATGTTAACAGTTTTTTTACTTGGGACTTGAATTTATTCGTCTGTTTTAATAAGAAAGTAAGATTAACAAAATGGTTAAAAAAATTTTTGGCAAAAATTAATTCTGAGACAGATCGAAATAGCAATGGAAGAGGTGTATTTTTATTTGTAAAATCATAAAGTTTATGAAGTGTGATATTAATATGTCTTTTTATTTTTATAAAGAAGATATTGATTAATAAAAATTTTATTTTTATTTATGTTTTTTGTTTTACGTGAGTATTCATTTTTCTAGACCGTGCACAAATTATGGTTGTTTTTAATGGATGCCA
This sequence comes from Zanna intricata, assembly GCA_010016005.3. Taxonomy (NCBI): domain Eukaryota; kingdom Metazoa; phylum Arthropoda; class Insecta; order Hemiptera; family Fulgoridae; genus Zanna; species Zanna intricata. The sequence continues at coordinate 1,120 of JAAAKQ030228160.1, read as the reverse complement.
CTGCAGCTTATCTTAAAGAATTGCGAGTAAGGTGGTCAGTTGGTCGCATTTAAATTATTGTATTGTCGCATTTGATATTGTAGCTCGAATAAAATGTTCAGCATTTAAAAAAAAAAAAATTGGGTTTAAGTATAGCAGTAGAACAATTGCTAACATTTACAGGAACTAAACGGCAACGTTAATAATCGAAGAACATAAGAAAGAAGCCGTAATAAAAAAGGGAGTCCGACAAGGATTTCCCTATCTCCGTTAATTTTAATCTTTACATATAACTATCATTTAATGATGTTAAAGAACGATTTAGATCCGGAGTAACACTGCTAGGTGAAAAGATAAAGATGCTACGATTTGCTGATGATATAGTATTTCTAGCCGAGAGCAAAAAAAATGATTTAAAAGAAACAATGAATGGCATGGATGAAATCATACGCAAGAACTACCGCATGAAAATAAACAACAACAAAATGAGGGTAATGAAATGTAGTAGAAGTAATGTAGATGGACCACTGAATATAAAAATAGGAAGAGGAAAGATTACGGAGGTATAAGAATTTTGTTATTTGGGAAGTAGACTTATTAAAGATGGACAAAGCAGGAGTAATATAAAATGCCGAATAGCACAGGCAAAACGAGCTTTCAGTTAGAAATTTAATTTGCTTACATCAAAAATTAATTTAGACGTCAGGAAGATATTTTTGAAAGTGTATCTTTGAAGCTTTATATAGAAGTGAAACTTGAAGATCGGAGTACCTGAGAAGAAAAGATTAGAAGCTTTTGAAATACGTGCTACAGGAGAATGTTAAAAATCACATGGGTGGATAAAGTTAAAAATGAAGAGGTATTGCGGCGGCAAATTGATAAAGAAAAATATAGTTTGAAAAAATATAGTAGTATTTGGAAAAATACAGTTAAAAAAAGAGACAGACTGATAGGCACATATTAAGGAATCCTGAAATAGTCGCTTTGATAATGGAGGGATAGGTAGATGGGAAAAATTTTGCAGGGAGGCAACGTTTTCAATATGTAAAACAAATTGTTAGGGATGTTTTTTTTTTGTCTTCAGTCATTTGACTGGTTTGATGCAGCTCTCCAAGATTCCCTATCCAGTGCCAGTCGTTTC
>JAAAKQ030228138.1:0-11331 GCA_010016005.3 Zanna intricata | reverse complement strand
TATATGGATTTGAATACTAGATCGTGGATACCGGTGTTCTTTGGTGGTTGGGTTTCAACTAACCACACTTCTCAGGACTGGTCGACCTGAGATTGTACAAGACTACATTTCACTCACATTCATGCATATCATCCTCATTCATTCTCTGAAATGATACCTTACGGTAGTTCCGGAGGCTAAACAGAAAAAGAAAGTGTAACTTAGTGAAGAAGTCAATGTGAAACGACTTCACTCTTCTAGTAAGTCTGACATAAAGTTTGTTTTCATGATAATTGCTATGCTACTTTAGATATTGATTAATAATTCATAATAGATCACTTACAGACACGTTAGCTATCTCAATATACATACAACTAAAATAACTGTTTTATAAGTTAGAACGAGTAGATTTCAATTTACAACAAGAAAGCTAATTACTTAAATAAGCGATGGACTATAATATTTATCCACGTATCGAAAGTTGGATCTTTATTACAAAAGTCAAATTTTTTAAAATTCTTTATAACTAGTATGGATGAGCCTATCAAGTATCATCAGTTAATAATGATTACAAAACAAAATAATTTTCCATCTAGAGAAAGGCAGGATGGCGCTCAAAATTTTTGAAATAGTTTTAAAACAAAATTTTACTAAATTGTATGGGTTTTAGTATTTGTTTTTTGGAAATTAAAGACAGAAATTTAGAGACAAAAGTGGTCTTTTCTCTTTAAAATCCACTTTTCTCTTTAAAGAATAGAATATTTCGCTTCAGAAAGACATACAAGAAAAGAAATTAAAAATTAAAGCTTAAGTCTTCAGGTTTAAAACGATTTTAATGCAGTTTACTGAAGAAATCGAACACGAAGAAAAACTTTCAAACTTTTAAAACTTTTCTTCTTAATGATTTTTAACATTTGAAATGAAATATAAAAAAAAAAAACAGAATATTCAAGCTTTAGTTTTTTTTTATTCGTCTCTCTAAGACCCTTGGTTGCAAAGTTAAAACAATTTGAATAAATAATTTTTTATCATGATGTAATGTGTCCCTTTAATTTTTTGTACCGGTGTATAATGTAGCAGTAGTACGAAATAAAAAAATAAAAGCCATTTATATTCTTTTGTTATATAGCACTTTACTAACTCAGCTCGAACCTTTCTATGTTCTGTGTAGCAGTCACCAAATGTGTCATTTTGACGACTACTTAAAATATGTCAAAACAAATGAATATTTATTATATACAAAGCTATTTATTTAACAACGAAGAAATGAAGTAAAAGCTTCAGGAAATACAATACAAAATAAAGTTGAAGTAGAAAAGAAAATAAACATATTTTTAATTTTTGAACGCAAATTATAAATAAACCAATCACCGTATATTGTATGTTTTTATATCAAATTACTACGACATCATCCTGTTTAAAATGCCGTTTAGTTTATGAATCATGTAGCATTTCTTAAACGTGTATTAAAATGACAAGTCATCAATGCTTAAGCCAATTTTGATATAGGTAGGTCTCTATGGGTTCAGCAACGCGGTTTGTGTAATCCTGCATGAATTGACCGGATTATTAGTGCTTCTAACTTGCTCAGTACGAATTCTGTCACACGCGGTAAACGAGTAATTGCGTGTTTATTCCTGTCGGTTCGTGTTGCATTTCAAACCTATATAAAGGCAGTAATTGTTTATTTTATTTTCATTTGCATTTTCCTGTGCAATCCATAGCAGATTTTTTAAAATCAATTTTTTACTCACGTATTTGTGAAGTCAAAATCATGTCGGAAGCAAAAAAAAAAAGAAATGACAGTACAGTGCTGAATATATTAAATACGGATTTATCGAAAATCCCGTAAATACATTATCGCCAATGAACCTTATTTGTCAAAAAATCTTTTCAAATGAAGCGATGAAGCCTTCCAGGCTACAAGATCATTTTAATAAAATTCACTCTGGTAAGAATGATAAAGATGTGGTATATTTTCAAGACCTAGAAAAGAAGTACGCAGCTCAGCCAACTATATCAAAACTTTTTTTAGCGGCTTCCAAGCAAGATTCGAGCTTTCTACAACATCTCATTGTTCATTGCTAAAACAGGCAAACCAGATACGATCAAAGAATGATATTGCGTATAATGATATTTGACAGAACTGTATAAATTGTTTAATGATATTAATCTCCAGCTTCAAGGCGAGGGCTTGAACTTGATTAAATCAAAAAATGTCGTTATTACTTTGGTAGCCAAACAGCTGTTACACAAGAGAAATATTGGCAGATGTGAATTTAATGACCTCCCTATTTATCAGCAGTATCCTTCAACAACGACGACTTGCTTGTTTACTGCCAACATTTAAAGAACCTTCACGGTGATGTAAAAGAACGATTCCAAGACATTTTAAATATAGACATACCAGACCGGGTGTTGATCCTTTTTCAAATGTCAACACAGCTGGATCATCCCAGTTAGAGGAACATCTTACAGAACTGACAACAAACGAAAAAATAAAATTCAAGAATGGCTACCGAGAATTTTGGCTGCAAAAAAATTCCCGCAACTGATCCCTGGATTATGTTTAATGTTAACAAACTCGTTAAAGAACATCAGATTCATCCTGATGTAGAATCTGATCTAGATTCATCAGATTCTGTTTTTAAGATGCGCTTTTTTGCATCTTCAAAACAGCAATTGCAATTATTATTTTAACAGGTGGTAAGTTTAATAATTTTGGGGGCGCTAGAAAATGTTTGATACTCAATGTGGGCGATGGGCGAAAAAGTTTGAGAATTAATGCGTTAGATAATTAAAAGTAAGTTTTCTTTGTTGACAGATCCTTGAAGAGAAACAATCCTTGTTTCTATTCTAATAATACAGTTTATCACCAGTGAAAAAATGTCACTAGTCTCACTTCGTAAATTGAAATTGAACAAAATTAAACGAACTGAATTTTCTTTTAAATCAATTATACCGATTAGTGATTCTCTGATTGCTAATGTAATAAATATCAAATTCATTATCGTTTTTAGGAAAACAACTTTTATTATTTAGGAAGTTAAATATATATATATTATCTTTTAAAATAGTGTGATAATATTAATAAAATAAATAATTTGAAATTTCTCTTCTTACTTGTTTCCCACAATAACTCTGGTGAAATATTCAATATGATTGGGTTGTGAATAGGGTTCTTGCGTATCGAATATTTTTTTGTTATTTTTAACATAAATTTTTTAAGTAGGAATTCAATTTTTAACTGTAAATTTCAATTTTTCAATATTAATAGTATATTGATAATCTCTGAAGTACTGAAAGTTAGGTAATTAAGTAGGCAGTTAACGATCTGCTGGTAGAATTGGAATACCGACCACCGGAGATTTTCAGAATTTTAAATAACTATGATCAGTCTACCGTGAATGGACCTTCAGCAGCTTTGTTTATATCATAACATAAAGCAAGCAGGTAGAGAGTTATAAATCAGACCGATCGTGCATTCAATTCGGTCTTTTCTTCGGAAAGGACACCAGAAGCATCAATTTTCTTATGGGCATCAGTTACACTATATTTGTTCAATGGAGTAGAATGATACAGGTAGACGAGAACTATTTTTTCTCCTTAAACAGTATTAATATAACTTTTTACCATAGTCCTTTATTAAGGCATTCTTTAATAAAATTTTATTAAAATAAAACGAATTTAAAAATTATAAAGGAATATTTTATTTATATGTCATAAATCCTTTTTTGAAGTCCTGCTTATAATAGTTTGGCAATTTTGAAACTACTATGAACCCTATTTTGAAGAAATAATTTAATAATAATGATCTATACTCTAAAATTATTATTGTTTATGTTTAACAATTGTGTAGTTAATACTTATTACTAGCAATTAACTTTTTATTGGCTTCATGTCTGATTTAATTTTCTTAAAATAATCGTGAAAACTTAAAAATAAAACACTAAACACGCGAGAAAGAGTAAATAAGAAATAAATAAATAATAATTAACTGTTACAATTTTCTTTAAATTTTGATTTTTGAAATCGACAACAAATTAAAAACAACTATCCACAATTTCTGACCCTTACTTTGGCACCGATTTTAAATTCGTCGAAATTATAGAAGAGCGTTTTTTAGAAGTGAGTTTAGTATTTTTACAAAAATTATATGATTTTTTAAAATTAAAATATAGTTAGCCAACAAAAACGAGGCCCATCACAAAGAATTCCGATCACAAGAATAATTAAACATTTTTTTCTTTTCAACATACGCCGCACTTGAAAAATACTTTTTTTTAATACTTTTATCTTGCAGTAAAAAAATTTACGCTTTAAAAAAATTACGCTTTAGTTTCTAATAATTTACTTGAAGTTCGGGGTCTGTTGTATTTTTTGATTGACAATAACCCTCCTATTATACGTTGTTTATTATAAAAATTAAAAAAAAGTTTTAAAGAAACTCAGACCTTTGTCTTTATAAAAACAAGAATATTAATGTAGGGGGAAATTGGTAACTATTTGTCGATTGAGGTCATCTTACGTTTTCTAATAAACGTTTTTAGTTTTTGCGTAAAGATTTATACAATGACACTATAAAAAAAAATCACTAATCATTGTTGACAGTAAAAGTAAAATAAAATATATTACGTATCTTCATATTGTCTACACAGCCAATAACTTTCGTTAAAAATTTTTGTATTGAAGTTATTTGTAAAACACACAAGGACTGTTACTAAAGGAGTTTCTTCTATGAAATAATAAAGAATCTTCGAGATCTGTCCATAAGGTATGTTTTTTTGTAGTCTTCAGTATTTTTACTGGTTTGATGCAGCTCTCCAAGATTCCCTATCTAGTGTCAGTCATTTCATTTCGGTACACCTCTTACATCCTATATCCCTAACAATTTGTTTTACATATTCCAACCGTTGCCTGCCAGCACAATTTATCCCATCTACCTGTCCTTCTAATATCAAAGCAACGATTCCAGGATGCCGTAATATGTGGCCTATATGTCTGATTTTTTTTAACTATATTTTTCCAAATGCTTCTTTTTTCATCGATTTTCCGCAACACCTCTTCATTTGTCACTTTATCCACCCATCTGATTTTTAACATTCTCCTGTAACAGCACATTTGAAAAGCTTCTAATCTTTTCTTTTCAAGTATTCCTAAGTAAGGTATCTAGTAAGCCGTAAAATACATAAAAAAATGTGCTAGACGAATTGCGATTCTCTAGTTTTTAGTGAAATCGAATTAGAATATTTTTAGATCGATATAAAATTTTCAATTATTTTTATAAATAGTTTCAAACAATTTAACATACACAAAAATCTACTAAAGAATTATAAAATTACATAAAAATAAAAACGCAAACAATTTGATAAATAGAAAATACAGGATTACAAGTATTATTAAAATGTGAATTGTGATAAAATCAGTCATTTGATGATTCGAAAAATCAATAATCTAGTTTTATCATTATCTCTTTCTATCGATTTTTTTTTAAGATGATGGGTATTTAATGTATCCATTTTCCTAATGAGCCAAGTCAGTGAATTTATTTTATTGTTTCATAATAGAAATTTCTATTTTAGTTTACACTATCTGTCCCCGATTATTTTTGTAATGCTTAGAGGCACGAGAAGTGACTTACGTTTAATAGCAAGTAAAAGCTAACTATTATCTCTAGCGTAGTGATGTTCACTATAACGAAGTGAAGATGACGCTTGAAAGAGATATGCATTCAAACTGAATTTCGATGGATAAATGAAATTGATGTGCAGCTCTCTATACGGCATAGTAAAGGAGAAACGGCTTAACGTTCCTTGGTACAAGAAGCGATTTTTGAGAATAAAAACGCCGTTTTCTACTGACTTAAGACTCATGACAACCTACGCCTACAACCGGTTACGATTATCGAAATTAACTAGAAAAATACATTATGATGGCATTTTCAAAAGAGATGTTTGTCTGGAGCGAAAGGTGCAATCCTGCTAGGTCGGAAAGCTCTAGCACTGAAAGGGCTTCAGGAGACGAACTGAAATGGAATCATGCCGGGAGAACGAAGTTCATACGTGGCTAGTCTCCCATTTCGTGTCAGACATGGTCAACAATTTCTCTCAGTTTAAAGGATCGGAACACAATAAATAGTTCCGTCCATAAATTAAAAAAAAAGAACAATGAATATAACTGTCAGTAAATAAATGATTCCCCCCCCCCAATAAAATAAAGATACAGCAGCAAGGAACTTTTAACCAGGTTCTGCGATTAGCAGGGAGATACAATATCTCCTGCTATCCTTGCGTTTCGTTCCGAGAAACTACCCAGATAGGTCAGAAATATACACCAAGCAGTCCTATTATCACGAAAAGATAAGGTTAAAATTTAGAAGAAAATGTTTCTAAAAATTCTTTATAATTTGACGTCTTTAGCCGTTCAAGATTTTATACATTTATACATGTTTTGTATGTATGGATTAAATTTATATCAAGATGTTTAATTTTCCAACGTAGAATAGTTTTCTGAATTCCATACAAAAAGTTTTACGTGTAATAAAAAAAAAATAATAATTTCACCTAAACAGGAACTATTTCACCGAAAAATCTAAAAATAATATTCTAACAAAAGTTAAGTTAAAAATCTGATTTGTTAATAAATAATTTGTTGATCTTTGTATTGTTATACTACTTTTTTGTAACATTGTGTGTAACACGAATTTCTGAAATTTTACACAATTTTTAACTTACTAATAACAAAAATATTTTATTTTTAATAAACTGTGCAATACTATTTTTAAAGTTCAACAAGTTAAACAAAAATGCCTAATAATTACAAAAAATTAAGAATAACAAAAAATTTCTAGATAACATACTAAACTAATGTGTAATATAATACACTATTTAAAAAGCTTAAAACATGAGATGACGTAAAAAAAAAGAAATATAATAAATAAAATTAATTACTGAATTGACAGAATAACCACGAAACAAAGTCACACTTCAAATATATAATATCTATTACTTAAACACAATATATTATTGAAATTTTAAGTTGCGCAGTATATTAATCGATAAAAACTGCTTCAATTTATGTTTAAATTACCTTCTGAGTAACGACAGAAAGATTTTATAAAGGATGATTTCTCTTATAAAAAGGATTTCTTCCCACTGTTTTAACTTACTATTATTAAGCATAATAATCATTTATTACTAGTTTCGTAATCACGTTATCTTTTTATTTATAAAATTTATTTATAATTAGTAATATTGTTTATTGATGTACAGTATGAAGCAGTCATTATTTTATTTTAACTGAATACCCCTTTACAGAAATCTGTCGGTTCAAACCAAAGATGAACTTAAGACCCTTTTTTTAGCAGTTTATTACCCCTGTTCATTAATTCATAAGCAGCATCACCGTAACTCAATCCGCATCCCAAATGTGGATAAATAATTTCATAGTAAATATTTAAAATATAAAACTTGTTTAAAAATATACGAAGTCTTTTAATTCGAAAGAATTTTTTGTTTATTTTATTATAGAAAAATTACTTTATGACTTTCTCATGTTAATGTACTAACAAGACATACTCTTAAAGATTATACATTATTTTCTAGTCAGGCTTTTTAAACTAAATTGATTTACTTCCATTATCGAACTTATCTAATTGTATTTTGGTAGGATACACGAAAACATTAGATTTAACAGGAAGATTTAAAAATTAGGAGATTAAGATTTAGATAATTAATAACCCTATTTAACATTCTGTTTAATTTTTTTAGTAGCTTATTAAAATTGTTATCCTAGATCGAGAAAGATGTATCGTAAGCATTCGACACCAGTAGGTCTTCGTCAACTCTAGAAATATCATATACATACCCAAATTTGCGAGATAAACTCCAATTTTTACAATGTCATCGCCGTTTTAATTCTAGAGGCACAGTACCAAGTATTATACTTAGCATAGGTATTGTTCTCGTTCCAAATACGTAAGTATATTGGTCAAGTTCAAATATATTAAAATTAAATTGATTCCCTATAAACCCAGCAATTCGAGTTTTTTTTTTATATTTAACTAAACATTTCAGCAACTTTGAGCAGATCTGAGGTTCAAGTCAAGATTTTGGTTAGTCCTTTTTACTTCTCCACTTTTATTATCTAAGAAAAAGAGTTTGATAGATTGTTTTAAGAACATGCACTATTTACTATTACTATTTATTTATTATACTTGTGTACTATTTTCTGAATGTTGAAATTAGTCCGACTGGATAGTAATTATTGACGTCATTTCATTTCCTTTTTTAAAAATAGGTATAATATGTGTTACTGTTAGATAATCAAGAAATACTCCTTCGTTTAAAGTCAATAATTAGCCCAGTCACTGTTTCAAGTTGCTCATATCTTTTCCTTAAAGCTTAACAGGTATATTATTCCATCAATATCTTTAGTTTTTAATTGTCAAGTAACATTTTATAACTGATTATTTGTTTCTGAAATAAAGAAGTTGACAAAGAGTAGTTATACTTTCTGACATTGGTTATTTATTCTTATAAAGTGGAAAAATAATTATTCTGGAAAAAAGTTTTTTTTTTTTTTTTACTTTTTTCTGCTCCCCTAACCCTCAAAGTCACCTCCCATAAAAATCTTTTTTTTTTGTCAACGTTTACTTTGTAAAATGTAATAAAGAAAAAAAGAAAGCCGGCCTCCGTGACTGAGTGGTAGCGTCTCGGCCTTTCATCCGGAGGTCCCGGGTTCGAATCCCGGTCAGGCATGGTATTTTTCACACACGCCACAATTCATTCATCTCATCCTCTGAAGATATACCTTAACGGTGGTTCCAGAGGTTAAAAAAAAAATTAAAATAAAGGAAAAAACCACTAAAAAATAAACAATACAAAATTATCTAAGATTTTTTTTGGGTGGAGATGAAATTTGATTGTAATTTCGTAATTAAAATTTTAAGTAAACTAAAAAAGTTTTAGAAATTTCCAAAAATCTATGTTTTTAAACTTTTACAGGCTTCTCTAACGTCAAAATTGCCTCCAAAGTATTTCTTTTGAAACGTTGACTTAAAACTACTATATCTTGAAGACATAAAATAACCGGTTAAAAAATTCGCAATAAATAAAAGGATCGATTTTTTCAATTTAGTGGAAGGAAAGTAAAACGTTATTTAAAATGGTAAGATAAGTAGTATGTTTGCATGTATTGAGCTTAACATAAAGTGGGATAATGTTTGAAGAATTTTGAGAAAATTGACCCGAAAAAACTGTCTACCCCACCCCGTGCAGATATTAATTCCCAAGCTTTTACCAACAAATTGCCCCATATACACTGGCATTTGTGCTAAATTTCATCAAGATCGGTTTATCCGACCAAAAGTTAGCTTCAAACTCACCAACACCCGTACACGAAAACAGTATTGTGCATGTACGAACATTACTCCAACTTATTTTTGGGTCCCTGGATCATGAAACATCGAGAAATAAAAAAAACCATATCTGATTTTTTATCTGGTTGCCATACTTTCCTTCTTGCTGCATAATCTAGAGCTATGTTGCCAGGAAAGTAAAAACAGTAACTTCAGGTAATTGGAAGATTAAAAGTCGCATTATTAATACAAGTTTTTATTACCGTCCATCATAAAAAATTATCATCCAAGGTGATACATATGTGTACAAGGTCACTCAACATTTCTGTATTAAAGGTTAGTTTAGATAACACGCCAACATTAGATCCTAAGAATTAAAATAATTTATTTTTGAATTTGCTAATTTTTACCCAATTAAGAATTTTGTACATATTAATGGAAAATTTAAAAATATTGTAAATTTTCCATACACTTTGAACATTAAAAATTAATTATAAAGATACCTGAAATAAATCTTTCTTTAATACGAGATTTAATCTCGTACATTTTAAAAGAATAGATAAACAGAAAGACATTGTACTAAACCCGCTAATTATATATAATAATAGAGTTTTTGAGTCAAAGGGGTAATATGAAAGTGATTTTTTTTTTTTATAAAAGTGGAATGAATATCTACCCACTTTTTACAAAATGTAAATAGATTTAAATATAATAATAAAATATATTTAATGTTAGCATTGAAATTTGGAAAAACTTTTAAGGGTTTTGATCATTTCATTGAATTATTATTTAAAAATAAATTATATGAAAGAAATGATTACAGACTTGTAAAATTGGGCATAAAATTATAAAAGGAAGGTGTTTTTGTATGAAGTAGTTATTTTTGAAAAGGTAAGAGTGAAAAATTATCTATCGTTATGTATCAATTATATGCAAGAAATGCTGATAATTTTAACAGTCAGTACCTCCTGACTCAGATAGGACGGGCTTAAGAGAAATGGAATAAAAGTTTACTGGATAAAATTAAATAAGATACATTAATTAGATTTAAAGTTGTTATTATGTGAGTTCGCAATAATAGTGATAATTTGTGGATAGTAAGGATAAATGAAAAGAAAACAAATAAAAATTAGTTATAAATCCTTAAAAAGAGCGTTACATTTACCGGAAAGAAATTAAATGAGTAGTGTATAAGTTAAAATAACGCACTCATTTTCTACTACCTGAAATCCTTCATTTCCTTACAGTAAGTCATTATGTAGTTTCACAAATAAAAATTAGATATTTATATTTGGTACACTTATCCAATGTGTATCAAATAACAAAATCCACGTTCAATATGAAGTACCTAATTCATACACGAACATTCTTAAATTTTCAACAAAATTTAATCTCCTATTTTTCACTCTGATTCTATGAAACCTCATCATACTGGAAGATAGCATATATAATTGCAATGATTTTATTTTAACGTTAAGGTAACTATTATGTCTAATTTGAATATTTAAAAAAAAATATAAATTTCTACAGAATTTTTGTTTTTAATTACAGTTTTCACTAATTTTTTGAAAGAAATATAGGATCTAGTTTAATAACACATAGTAATAAATACAATAAAATAGCTTTTATTATTGAATAATAATTAACATGCTTTATAATTAGGATCTTTTACTATCCCACTTACTTCTACTATGTAAAATGTAATAATTGAGAATTTTTAATTTAATAACAAGATTAATTTGTTTATTTTTTTAACCTATGCCTGAAATTTCTCAATAGGAATTATCTTTAAACTATATTGTAATATATTAAAAAGTGTATTTAGCTAAGCTTTAGAATTAGTATAATTATTATTACAGTAACTACATCGGATTACTGAAGTTATTAATGTTACTTCAAAACCCCATGTTTGTAGATGAAAATCTCATTACCACTTCATTTTGTTTATATAATCATTTCTTCTTAATTTAGTTTATTATACAACACGGGTATAT
>JAAAKQ030228104.1:7822-28660 GCA_010016005.3 Zanna intricata | reverse complement strand
AAGAAAGAATGCTATTCTAATATTTAACGTTCAAGTTGAATGGAGTACTGTAATCTAGATTAAAAATGTACACAGTCTTATAGATAAATATTTAATAGCCTTAAACATAAAAATATTTTTCAATGTTACACTATAGTATTACACTAAAATTTGATAATAAAATTTTTCTTATTTCAATATTTAGTTTTGAATTAGTAAGGTTTCATTATAAAAAGTCTATCAACATACCTTTTTCTTGGAACCATTAAGAAAATCTTTATACATCTCAGATCTTAGATATCTAGAGTAACTGTCACTTTTCATTAAGTGGTAGACATGAGCCTGAAAGAAATTGTTATATATATACACCAGAGAAAAATAAAAATTATATACTAAAAATGTTAAAAAGTAACCAAACTAAAATGTATCCATTCTGTAATCATTTAACAACCAACACATCTTTCTAATGACTATGTACACAATTCATTAAAAAAATTTACAATAAAAACAGTAGCAGCTACTGTATGTAACAAACAATTTATATGAACCAAACAACTGAAAATTGATACAACTGTTTGCTATACTACTAACAAATCATTATACATTAATCATATAAGACACAATGCTACAACACTTCTGCCAAGATATGCTTAAATGTTTTAAATACTTAGAAAAATTATTTTGTATGAAAATAAAATATTAAACTTAAGAAAAAATGACTTGTCAGAAAATAATTCCATATAAATTTTAATCTCTTCCAGGTTTATGTAGGAATATTCCGACGTAGACAATATGCACCATCAGGGACTTTGTCGGAATATTCCATTGTCAACTTTTTGTCCTGTTTTAATTCATTCTTTGTCATAATATTCCGTCGTTTTACATAGATTTGTGTAAGTTGTAGTCTAAATGATAGCGCTAATTGGTAAGTTTCAATGTGGTTATCATGTGACTAAATTGACAGTCAGACTATAAAACTCATGATATCAGTGTTCAGAGTGTGATGTAGGTTTGTGCTTAGCCCCCTGCTTTAAAATTTTCCACACACAAAAAAATTAAATAAACTAAAGGTTTAGTGAAATAGAAACAATAATAACAATGTACATATATTTAAATTTATAATCTTAGATAGTACCCTGCTTAGACATTTACAGACTGCATTTAATTCACATCATGTTCAGGTAGGTTAGGTATATTTGTTTTTTTTAAATACTAATAAAATATGTTTCCATGCAAAAAAAATTATTTCGAATTTCATTTTAGGTCATTTTTAGTCATAATACATGCATTAATGACAGAAAAAAAATGGAGCAAGATAATATCCATTTATGTAAAAAAAAAAAAAACGAAACCTGTAAGGGGTTAATAAACGAATATATATCTTCATTCTACAGAGCTGAGATTACTCTTCTCACTTGTATAAAAAAAATTCTAGAGTGTATTAAATTATATGGCTATACAATGCCAGTATTTTTTTCTAAACGGTAAATATAGTTCTTATTAGCAAAAAGATCATTTACTTGATCATGGTATATATAATTTGGCTATCAGAAAACACATATTCTTTTATTCGGCCCAGGAAAGTTATGGTATAATAGCTACTGATAAAAAATCTGAAACAAACATAAAATTTGAATCTACAATAAACCGAGTACAATGATTTTTTTTTTTAAGAACATTAACATGAATGCAAAGCTTTTAACTTGACTCATAATGGTAAAGACTACAATGGGTTTTACTGTCTTGAGTAAATAATTCTCATTAAAATAAAATCTGATGTGAATACATATGACTTCCTTGTATGCCTATTAAATTACATATACACATTTTTTTTTTTTTTAAATAAAAAGGACATAAAATTTTATTTTATTAATAACTTCTGATATTTTCTCATATATTACATATTTTTTTTACTGTTATTATTGAATTATTATTTATCGTAAATTTTTTTTTTACAACTAGTGATTAATAATAGTTAATAAACCAATATATTTAAATTAAAAAGAAAGGAGATGAAGTGTGATTCGAACCAATGTACCTTCCCAAATATCCAAATAGTTGATTAATTAAAATTTTATTTGGCTGTAACTGTGGAACCAATGAAAATAAGTACCACTTATATGTCATTGAAAAGCTCTCAAACAGGGGGCTTATTACTGCAGTTAAGAATAAGTAAAAAATATAAATATTTTGGGATTTTGGGCTTTTTTGGACACTTTTGATTCAGTCAATTGCAATCAAAAGGGGAGGTACGCACAACTAGATGTTACAACAGTCCTGAATCCAAAATTTTGACATTCTCTTTTCTTTTTTTCTGTTTAGAACCAATATACAATATAAAGTATTACTTCAGAGGATGAATGAGGTTGATATGTATGAATGTAAATGAAGTGTAGTCTTGTACAGTCTCAGGTCAACCATTAATGAGATGTATGGTTAACTGAAACTTAACCACCAAAGATCACCAGTATCCACGATTTAGCATTTAAATCTGTATAAAGGACACTGTCTTTACTAGGATTTGAACCTCAGAACTCTCAACTTCAAAATCAGCTGATTTGCGATGACAAGTTTAACCTCTAAACCAATCCAGTGGGTTTAAAATTTCAACATTCTATAGATAATTGTTTTTGGAGTTAGGTGAGATGTACATACGTAAGTACGTACAGGCATCACGCCGAAACTAGTCAACATGGATTCAGAGATGGTCAAAATGGATATTTCCTTTGAAATATGAAAACATAAATTTTTTGTGATTACAATACTTCCTTGTATGAAGTACAAGGTAGTAAAAAACAATGAGAATATCTGATCATTACTCATAGAGATAAGGTCTGTTAAAAGAAAAAATAATTATCTGAAACAGATCATGAAAAAATTGCTAACTTAGTGGCTTCTAACACTAATTTTCTTTGAAATAATTTCATTGTGACCACACACTTAACCCACTGGTCTTTCCAATAATGTAAACATATTTTTTATAGTCCTCTTTAGGAATGGCTACCTGATGTACCGTGCTACATTTATAAAATACAATTTCTATTAAATCAGGAATCTTTCAGCAGCAGCATCTTTAGCAAATTCTGCACTTAACAATAAATCCTGGAAATCTTAAACTAATTACTGTGAAGCAACTCTACTACTACTTGTACAACTGCTATACGTTTGTCTGGATTGTATCAAAACTTCCCTACTCCTCTGAAGTGTGATCCTCTGATGCGCATTTGCAATGCATGACTTTTTGCAAAAATAAAAAACTATTCAGCATCTCACTTTCACTTGGTTCTTCACTTGTATTGTTTCTTCAGCCTTGGAAATAATGGGAATTTGCATTATAAGGAATGAACTTTGATTGTAGGATCATACTTATAAACCCATGTTCCGTTACCTGTGAATTATCAAAACAAATTTCTTTCTGTTCAAGTGAAGCAGTTTTGACGTGAATCTTGAGGCTGCATTGAGCTTGTTTAAATTGTGCATTAAAATCATTGTCAGAAACACTGCTAACCCCAATGTCCTACACTGGTTTAACAAGGATATAAAAATCTTCAGAGTGCCTAGAATTTGATGGAGTCAGATATCTCTTTTGTCAAAGAGTCAGAAGCAGATTTCTCAAAGGGAAGCTCTTCATGTGACATGTTGAAAGGGATTGTTCAAACTTTCACACAACTATATTGTGCAGTTACATCATTAGCTAATGGCATATCATATGGATTAATTGACTCTTTAAAGGATTAAATTCTTAAAGTCTATAGTGCTAATAAATAAGTCAACTACCTTGATATTACTCACTTCATGATAAAAGTAAAAATTAATGACAACTATTTCACTTAGGTTCAAATTTTTATAGTACCATAAAAGATACTAATATTGCTAATAATAATCTTTCCTTGCATTAAAAACTTTACAACTTAAAATTTAACCTTCCTGTGATAAAAGTTGAAAAATTTCACTATGACCTTTACTTGCCAATTAAAAGATAAATAATAAATGTTGTTCCAGAACCATTAAAGATTATAAAGACTAAACATTAAACTAAGGGTCAATAACCTTTGTAATTTTACAATTCAATACTAAAATTCACTTAAAATTGCCGTATTTTTGGCAACCGTTGTTGCAGTTAGAATGATGAATTCTAAACATAATTCTATTCATCCTCACTCATCCTCTGAAGTAATATCTTACGGTAGTTCCAGAGGCTAAAACAGAAAAAAATAGAGAGAAGAATATTCTGATATTGGTTTTGGTTCACAACAAATATATGGAATTTTTCATTAACCATATCATCACCATCCTAATTAAAATGTATCTAAGGTAAAAATTAAAAAATTAAATTTTTAGATGTATTAAATATCTGAAATAATAATAATAAATATCTGAATTAATTATCTCCTACTTTAATTATAACAAATAAAAGTACTTCCATTCAGATAATATATCATTTAAATAAAAATAATATTCAACTTATAGACTGAAGCAGAAAAATACAAGTGGTAATTCTTATTTTTAGAGATGGGTGTTTTAAAAAGTTTGTTCTGTAATATTTCCAGAAAAAGATTTTCTGATAATCTAATAATGCACAACTTAAATAATCATAAACCTTCTCAAGAAATCGCACTCCTTATTACATTCAAGTGTTTTAATACATCCAATCTCTTCTACAAGAGCAACTGTACAAAATTGCAAGACTATATTTAAACCATTTCTGAAATTTAAAGCTAAAAAGATGTTTAATGCATATGCAAAGTTTTATTATATATATAAAAAAAATAAAATAATTTTTATATTTTGGATTTGTCAAAACATTGAAAAATATAAAAATCCGGGCATATATTTTTTTTACTTATAGCAATACTTCCCTTGTCCTGTAAACTACATTACAACAGCTGCAAACAAAATAAAAACTGAAATACTTAAGGCATAATGGAAAAAAAATTAAATAAGTGTAATATTTCAATTTATTTTGAATAAAGAAGTAACAATATATGAAAAGATAACTATTTTTTTCAAACAAGCTTTTATTTTTTCCATAGGCAACCGATAAGACATATAAATTAGATATACAATTTTAATGGTATATTAATTATTTCTACTCACAGCAGCAGTGTCAAAGCTCCATCTATCAGGATGAGTCATGTTTCGTTTAGTGACCTCATGTGAATGAGAATCTACATTAACCGGGCAACTTGCATCTGGTGCCAAATATTCGGCCCAGATCTCTGCTACACGCTCTTGTACATCTCTCTGTGGCAGTGCCTTTAACTCTTGAACTGATTCCCAAAACCTAAAAATTACAATTCTTAAAATATTTCAAGATATAACAAACTTTTTTTTTACAATTACATTTATAAATGCTTACAATTGCTTTTCCATAGATTTTTAAAAAGTTGAGTTCATTCAAAAAGTGAAATTTTGTATGGAAAATCTTACAAATAAAAATTAATTAAATTTGTAGAAAATTACATTACATGAATAAAAATACAAAAATATATTATTAATGAACATAATAATACAAAATTACATCCCAAAATTACATTTAATATGTTTAATAATTTACAAATATAAAACATTATAAAACCTGAAAATGAATTTATTTTTAAATATATTGAAATTTATACGATAAATTTTAAAAACTAAGAATAAATAATTGATATCTGATTTAAGAAAAATCACAAAAACATTCTGTAAACTATTTAAGCTTCTTATCTAACAAGATAGGTGTTAAGCACCAGAACCAAGTTTAACTGAACATATTGAAATAAAAGGCATGTTTTTAAAGTAAGGTTTATTTTGAATTTTCCGCTTCTACAGAGTTGTAAACAGATGGTGCTAAGTTATTTCAATTACAAGTCAGCTTTTAGCAACAACAATTTACTAATTTTATTATTAGTTATATTCAGTAATTTATAATGAATGCTGCAGTCTGTGATCCCACCAAGTATGAAGTACCAAGCGTAATCTGATTTAATGGCAAAAAACAATTCTGCACTGAAAATTTCAAGAAAAATTTGTAACGTTTAGTTGAATATTATGAGCAACACTAAACTTAGACAGCAGTCCTGTTCATTTTGAGAAGGGCCAATGAACACTCACAATGAAGTATGTAGTGACTGGCTGTCAGTGATAATGGATGATGTGATTGTAAAAGTTAATGAAAAAATTTGTCTTTGATGTTTTAAAATTTTTGTTTAATGAGATTTTGAATTAAAAACTGTTCTATAAAAAATTGTATGCCAGATGGGTGCAAAAAGGTTAACTGAGCCACACACAAAAAAAAAAACATGTTGCTACAGCGAATGAATTTTTACGGCATTACGAAAATGAAGGTGATGAGTTGTTTGATTGCACTATTACCGGAGATGAAACCTGGATATATTATTCAAACATTTAGACAAAGCAATGTGATGGCTACATTCATCAACTCCTATACCAAAGAATTTCAAACAAGAAAGTTTAATAAAGAAGCTTATGGCTACTGATTTCTGGGATAAAATAGTATCTTGCTTGGTCAAATTTAGCAATCATAGAGCTACTGTGACTGTCAATATGTATTGTGAAACATTAAAATATCTTACAGCTAAAAAAAAATGGTTTAGGATGCTAAACTGCAGGATTTTATTTTTGCATGATGATGCTCAGTCACACACAGCAAATCAATCAGGCGATTAGAAAAACTTTCCTTGAAAACCTTTAATCATCCACCCTACAGCTCTGACATACCTCCCAAAATTATTTCTTTTTTTTTTCACTTTAATCAGTTTCCACCCTACAGCTCTGTGACATACCTCCCAAAATTATTTCTTTTTTATCACCTTAATTAGTAGCTTGCATCACAAAGGTTTGACAATGACAAAGGATTGAAAAATGGTATTACTGCACAGTTTATGTCATTGTGGCAGAATTTCTTGAACAGGGAATGAAGAAGCTAGTGAAATGTTATGAAAAATGTGTTAAAGTTAAGTTGGCAGATAAGAATAAAATTACATATATATATATATATATTACTCTTTATGCATACATAATAGCTTGTTCATATTTTTCAGTTTTTCTTTTATTTTCAACGAATCTTACTTTAAAAACACAGTTTATATTTATTTAACAATCTCCTATTCTCCTCTTTATACAGAAGAATGAATTAATGATGATTGGTTGGTGGAAGAAGTGGATGGAAGACAATGAACTTGATACAAAATCATGGTAATGTACTAAATGGTACAAAGAAGGCCTTTCATACAAAAAGAGATGAACAGCACTAACTGACTACACTGAGAAACTACAGTTAAAAAATAATGCAAATGATAGAAAACGAAGAGTAATTAATTAATATATTATAAAACTGAGCCAAACCTTTGCAAAAACAGTTGTTTATATTATCTATTCTATCAAGTCAAAGTAATTAAGAACTCAGACCAAGAATCCAGAATCTCATACACTAAAACCAGTCACTACAAATTTGATTATTACGATCAATCCCTGTAAACAATATTTTGTTTTAAACACATGTCACTCTGAAAAACACAGTCATTCTCAAAAACCTCACATCAGACTTCATGGGAAAAGTAATGAGCAAAGTGTTTTCCTGTTTCAATGAGCTGAGTACACTTTTCCACATCAGTCTGTCAACAACAGAAAGTGAATTATTTTTTTTTTATTTTATGATTTTTTTCTACAAATTACTCATTCATTCTTTAATCACAATAACTGGCTGTATAATGAACATTAATACTCTTGGAAAATAACTGTGGTGCCCCTAGTATCTTAGGTTCTTTATGTATGTTACAATCATAAGAAAACATAGGATATATGCCTTAAAGCTACTAACTAATCCAACTCTTTCTGAAAATTTTGTAATACATATAATACCTATACTCAATAGGAGAAAATGCGTTGAATCAACAGAGATCATTCATTCAGATAGTAAAAAAAAAAAAAAAACTCAAAGAGAGTAACCATAAACAGAACACAAGAACGCAAAAAATTTAGTCAAATGTAATCAATTAATACTTACTTGAGATTTTCTCCACTGAATTCTTTATCAAGAAAACGAACAAAGTGTTCTCTCCCAACAGGATCAGCCAATAACTCCTGAAGACTAAATGCCCACCTTTTAACTCTTCTGGCAGATATTTCCTTCCTAAAACACATGAAATAATAATGTTTTACTATAATTTAAATTAATGGTTTATTTATTATTTTGTTACAAACCGTTTACCTAAACCTTGCCTCATGAAATCATGCAGCAAACCAAATTATAATGTAATAAAAATAATACAGTAAGACGACTTCTAATTTAATTTAATTTAGTGCAAGTCATATCAGAAAAACACTTCTATTTACTTGTAACATAGAAATGAAATGAAAATAATTTGTAATAAAAAAATTAGAAAGTTGTGATAAAGTAAAATAATTAAAATTTCATCAGGTAAAACAAAAAAAAATTGTTACCTCAATGTATTTCTTCAACATCTGATAACTGCAGTCTGTTAAACAATTGTCATTGTTTCCCAAATTTACTACAATATCTTAATATTTTCACACAAACTGTTCACGTCCCATGCTTTTTTTCTTCATTAATAACATGATGAATATAATTTTTCTTCCAAGCATTTACATTTACTCTATTAAAATTTTCTAACAATAAATTTTTTATATCATTAAACTAAAATAATATTGTGTTATCACTCCCAATATAGCCTTTGTGCTCATATCAGTTCTATTGGGTTTTAAAATTGCAATGGTGTTGAGGAAGACAAGATGACACAATTTTTTGATTTTGCAATTTTATCTACTTGATGAATATACTTTTGTTTTTCTGATTTCACTATTTTTAAAAGTTCTATTTTTAATATGTCTTTGGTGTATCAGATTTTCTTTGATTTTAACCAATAAGCAATTTCCAATTTTTAGGTGAAAGCATCGGAATTTTTTCAGTTTTCAGGCAATGGTAAACCTTATCATCTATATGACAGATACCAACAACAATTTTATTAAACGACTGCATAAAACTGTGATCATTCATTTCATTTGATACTCTTGGGAAGATCTGGATTCAAATACCCATAAACCACCAACCAAAAACTCATTTTCATTTCCTTTGTGCACTATTAATCTTTACCTTTCCCAGCCACAGTTCTCACCCCAGTTGACAAACCTTTTCATAAAAGTATCTTTTACACACCTTGTTTCTTTATCCATTCATAACTTTTTCCCCATACGCGTCCCATATTTAACCTAGGTTTTCATCTAGAAAATAAACTGTCTTACCCTCTTCACAAAATTGCTTAATTTCTCTAAAATAATCCCTATGCCAAGAAATAAAATTTTTGCATTCAATCAATAAAGAATCATTATTTCTGGACATGAAATGAAAGTTCATCTATTTTAAAACATGATGTAATGTACTTCTAGAAAATTTGGCAGTTCAGAATATGTATCCACAATATTTAATATTCTGTTCTAGTTAGGAAGTTCATTATTGAAATGAAATGAATGAACTTTTTTCTGACAGTGATTTTTCAAGTTTTCACATTTTTGGATCTTTTTAGGGCTAATATGTTTACCATCGATTTTGTGTTTCTTTATATTAAAAGTTGTTTTTTTGCTAATACCTGTTGCACTACTTGCCCTCTGAATAATGTCTGTGACTGCAGTTTCAGGGTTATCTTGTTTTAAGGTTATATAAACATTGCTGGTTTTTTTTTTTTTACTAGTTACTTAAGAGTTTTACTGGTTTATGTTTAACATCAGAATCGCTCATTGTTAAAACCTGATTGGCACAAAAACACTGGGTAAATTAAAATTAGAGAATAAAAATACTGAATAAAACTATTATAAAAATAAACTATAAAACTGTATCGTACCATACAGAGTAACATGATAACACAGACTGAAACACTTTCTTTCACTGAACTAAATAATGATGTGAAGCAGTAAAAATGATGTTATCATTATTAAAATCAATAACAATGATTAAAAAACTTTTAGTTGCTTATCATCAGCATGGCATAATGCCAGACAAGTAATAACTTACAATAAATTATTATATGCATAAAGCAATAATAGCACTTGTGCTTGGGAGGGACAGAATGATCCAGCCTTAACTATTGAGATATTACTATACATATATAATGAATACTTATTTATATCTACTGCACGGTTTTGTGAAACAAGGTTTATTCAAGAGACAATGGCAGTAATAAACTATATGATATATAATATAATTATATCCTATATAATATATAATGTATAATGATATATATACAAGGTGTCCCAAAAAAATCCGATCTACTTTCAAATCTCTGCGCCAACATTCACAGCAAACTCTATGAGGTACAAGCATAACTATTAACTTCTCCTGAACAAGTGTTTGGAAAACTCTAACTGATAATTTGTAAATTACTTGCTTTTGTTCAAAATTCATTCCAAAATTGTTCTTGGTAGAGCAGAAAAAGTAGTTCAGGATAACTTGGAAACAATCACTAATGATGAAAATGTGCTTAAAAAGGTAATTACCGGTGACGAATCGCAAGTTTACAGTTATGATATCAAAACAAAACAGCAGTCTTCACAATGGAAGCTTCCTTCTGAGCCATGACCGAAAAAAGCAAGTCAAAATCAGAGCAATTTCAAGGCAATTTTGATTGTTTTCTTCAATTATGAAAGCGTTGTGCATCATGAATACACTCCAACAGGTCAGACGATTAAGAAAGAATTTTACCTTCAAGTTCTGAAAAGATTGTGTGACACAATGAGGAGAAAATGGCCACATTTTTCGGCGACCGGCAACTGGCTTGTTCATCACAATAAAGCATCAGCACATTCATCAAATTTTGTGCAATAGTTTTTACACCAAATTAGGTAACTTCGCCAGCCTCCGTACAGTTTCGACCACCCCCTGCCAGAACTGTTTCAGAAAGTGGAAAGAGAGATAGGAGCGTGTCAGTAAAATGGAGATTACTTTGAAGGATGCACAAACCGGATGACAAAGAATAATGTCAGTGTGGAGTATTCAAAGTAGGTCAGATTCTTTTGGCACAGCTAGTAAATATATATATATATAGTATTACGGTATAGTATAATAATACTATTAGAATATAACATATATAATAGTAATAAACTATATGAGAACAATACATCTTAATGGTACAACATAATTATCAACTGAAATCAAAATATGATAATCTAATTGGAATTAGCATAAACCCATTAAAAGAAACATTTTATACAAATAGAAAAAACTTTAACTCACATATATTAGGGGATTACAATCACATTGTTGGCAACAGAATTCTAACAAAATAGCCCAATATTTATTAGAAATAATATTGAATAAAAATATAAACAAATAACAAAAACCACATTAATCACCATTACTTTATTAATTACATTTACTATCTTTTGTATAATTAATATTCATAGTAGTTTTAAAATAACAAAAAATAATAATACTTACGCCTGCTTTTCTTGTTCCCACAAATCTGGATTGTCTGATATCCATGGATTAGGAAGTTCTGGAGGAGTAAAAAATGCATCATATTCTGCATACTGTTCAAAGTATGCTATATATCTGTAAAAAGCACATTTTTTCTGTTAATTATGATAAATAAAAATATAAAAACTACAAGGACAATCATAACATCAAATATTTCCCACAGCTCATAAATCTAATTATTTAATATTAACTTCACCTCTTAACTTTCACCTCTCTTTCTTTTTCTGTTAAGCCTCTGGAACTACCATAAGGTTTTACTTCAGAGGATGAAATGTGTGAATGTGAATCCGGTGCAATCTTGTAAAATCTCACGTTGACCATTCCTGGGTGGTTAATTGAAACCCACCCACCAAAGAACTCTAGAATCCACAATCTAGTATTCAAATCTGATAAAAGTGTATAAACCTTTGTGTAAATCTGTATAAACCTTTACTAGGATTTGGAACCTTGTAGAAATCTTTACTTCGAAATCGGCTGATTTGTGATGTCACATTGACCACTAGACCAGCCTGTTCCTTCACCTAATATTTATCACATGCACACACATAAACACACACTTTATATCACTATTCCATTACACTGTTAAATTTTAATCAAGAAAGCTCAGCTTTATCTGGCACCTCAATTATTAGTTTAGATATCTGTCTAACTCTTAGATAAAAGTATACTAAGAGAGAATCTTAAAAGACAACTCTACTAAGAAAGTTCAGGACTTAATAACTATGCTACCAAGTCTACTTGCAGTAGACAGTATTTAATTAGTGGTACTGAATTCCATGAGCAATTGATTAAGTCTGAATAAAGCCACTATAAATGAGCAAGCTTTCACTATTAAGAGATCTTAACATTATTTTTAACAGTAAGCTAAATTCTGATGATCTGAAATAATTACTTTACTTTTAAAAACATATAAAAAGAAATTGGAGTTTATTACAAATTACGGTTGGCTTCAAAATGAATACTACCATGTGTTTGTGTAAAATTAAAACTTTTGTTATATGTTGTTTTTCCCATTCTGATCATCTTAACTTGCACTCTTGAATCTATTCAACGTTAATTATAGATACATTTCTTTTATGCTTTGTATGACCATTTGTGATCAAGACTATAATAAAATATTCAGAATATTAACCAGTACAACTTAGATTACTTATAAATAAGTATCAAGTAAGGATTTTAGAATTTAATATAAATAATGATAACTTAACCAACATGAATTATTGTACACTTCTAATTTAAAAGAAGTTAGTTATTCTTTGACAAAGGTATTATTTTTGACTGATGATTCAATCACAAATTAATAACTGTTTTTAAATGTATATTGATAAATAAATAAAAAGGCAAAGAAATTTACTTCCTGCTGATACAATAGATTTAACACTTATTTTGTAAATATATCCAAATTAATATTTTCATTCTTTATTTAAAAAAAAAAAATAAGATAAATAACTTATTTTTTTATCTTATTACATAAAGTTTTATTTTCTTATTCCATACTTAATAAATTTAAATTTTTAGGTTTTCATGCTCTCTATTGAATGCCTTTCATGCATCTTTTTCCTATTACTTCAATTTTCTTGCTCTACTACATTCTATTCCAAAAGACCACTGATTTCAAATATTGATTAATAAGTATTTTCAATTCAAGATCAGTAACTGTATATGTGAGAGATAAACGTTAAAAAAGTAAATAATACAATTTTTCTTCAATGGAAGTTTTTCATTTTTAAATTATTTACACATCCAGTTATAAATTATAATAAGTGATTATTAAATTAAAATATTTAACAGAAAAATTGAAGATACATACGATTCAGCAACTTTTGAAACTTTAAAATTTCTACGATCAAGTCTCTGCTTAAGATTTGCTATTTCTTTTTTAAGAGCTTGTATTGTAGCTCCAGTATCAGACGCACCAGATGAAGGTCCTGACGTTGCAGTCATTCCTTCAACACTTTTTACTGGTTTGTTCATACGGCATGCCTTTTTTATATCTAATTCTGTTGTGTTTACGCATCCAGGCTACACACAAAAGAAGATAAATTAATTTATTGTTTTCCAGTAATACTAATTTCTGACAGATTTCTTGACAGAAAACATATATTTTAAACTTAAATATTATCGTAACCTTATACTGCATAATTCTATTATCAAATATTTGTTTATAAACAACAAAAGAAATTCAGTAAATCAATATTCCATCATTAAAGTAAGGCTTCATTGTGTAGATCTAAACAAAATAAATTAGTTATGTTTATCACCTTATGAGATCTGTTTGTAAAGTAATTATGAAGGATGTTTTTTTTTTTTTTTACCTCCGGAACCACCGTTAGGTTATATCTTCAGAGGATGAGATGAGCGAATTGTAGCGTGTGTGAAAAATGCCATGCCTGACCAATGAAGGATGTTAAAGAGTAACGTCCATCTTTTATTTTCAAACACTTATTTGAAATAAAAATTTTTAAAAATCGGCAGGAAAAATGAATCCACATACTTTTTCAGTTTTCTATTTAACTGCTAAAACTGGGTAACCATTTGTTCCAGTAAGGAAAAAGAAGATAATTGAATGCTTTTTTATAGAAGTTTCTGTCTGTTTTTCATACCAATATTTGGACAATATCTTTCACTTCTTAATCAATGGCAAAATTCATTCCTTAAAAAAGCCATTTCTTTGAATTTTCAATTAAATGAGGTCAAAGGGGACAAGATTTGAGCTGAATGCTGAATAATTTGATAATAATTTATGGTTTTCTAGACTTAAAATTTCAAAAAAAGAGATAGTAGTAGTTCCCGCAACATACAAGTGCGTACAAGATGAGCTAGGCTACTGTTATTAGTTTCCTGTTGGTAATTTCTATGTCTGGACTTTTACAGCTGATATAACAAAGAAAAATAATATACTTCTTAATATTTATTAACTGACTATTTATTAACCTTTAGTTCATGAATAAATTCTGAACTTTTTCTATATCAATATTTAAGCATGTTAAATGAATACCAGAATATTGATCTACTACCCATGAAAGTTTGGCAAGTTAAAACTGCTTTACAATCATTTTTTAAACAAATTTATTTAATACTATAAATAAATCTGAAGTATTAAGAATTTAGAAAATTTGCGATACAGAAAAAAGTACGATTTATAAATATAAACAATAATAAATTATTTTGTTTACTATCGTGGCTGTTGGTAAATATAATTGTTAAAAAATAATATTTTACATAGCAAAACTTTACTGCACAGGCCTGGCTTACAGCCCAAATTATTGATATTACATTTTCTAATAATTTTTTATCAGAAGGATTTATCAGTGCAATTAGAATATGTCACAGATAACAGTATTTATTTTTTTCTTTTCTTACTGAATATATAATAAATTCTGTTTTTGTAACTAGATACAGATAAAACGAATAGTGTAATATACCAAGTATATTTATTATGATTTTGAATTCTAACTATCTTCAAATTATAGGAAGCTTTGTTTAGTTTACCTAAACTGTGATTAATGGAATTCTACTTTAGACATAAATAATAAAAATATATATTTACCATCGGTCTGTGAACATCCCAAAATGCTCTTTCTTGACTGTCAAGAACTTTACGTTCTAATTTATCACGTTTCTTATCGACTTTACTCTGTGCTTCAGCCTGCATAAATATGAATTCCCATTTTCTAGAAAACATTTTTTGAAGACGAGCAAGACTTTCAGCTTCATAATCAGCCAATTCTAATCTAGTCTTATTCTGCATTGTTCGTTTACATAAATATACAGCTGTAATAAAGAAAATAGCAATTAAAATTATGTCTTATAAAAATTCAGTAAGACTACTTTATAATATAAAAAAAATAAAAACAAGAAAATTAGCACTCATGTTCTTCAAACAACCAGTGAACTAAAAAGATTTAATTAATCTTGAGGATTATAGTACTGATACAATAACTAATACAATTAATAGATCCAGCACATCCTCAATCATATTTGAAAAATGTTAATTGTGCACAAAAACTAATTAAATGTTTATTTATTAAGCAAAACAAAAAGAACCTGTAACTTTTCTGACCTGGAGTAGTTAAAAACTGGTACTCATAAAAACTGGAAGTCTATGAAGAGGATGGTGTTTCTATCTAATGTTTTTTATGATATATTTAATAAGATAATGGAAAATGAAGATTTAAAGCATGATAAGGATATGTTGTTTATTTTTTATAAACAATGTTGTTTGCTAGCAATCAGGTAATTAAATCATAGGATAAAGACAACATCAAGTGTATGATATGTGTAAGTTGATATTCGCATGTGAAAAATGAGATTTAAAAACAATTTAAATAAAACTAAATATTTACTCATCGGTGGACAAGCCACTGATCTAGATGTGCAAGGCAGCATCATAAAAGCCAGCTCATTACATAAGTGGCTGGGCACCATAATATCACAGGAAACAAACAGTAATAAAGATTAAACATTATTGAACTACGGAAAGTAGCGGTAAAGTTTAACTGATTGCAGAGAACTTTCATAACGACACTGAAAAAAAAAAAAAATTATATGGCTTTTGTTAAAAATGACATGAAGCAAAAAAAAAAAAGAATCAATGCTATGGAGATGAATTTTCTGCTTAGAAGCTCTGTGATATCAAGATTGGACAGAATCACAAGAGAAGAGATATGGCACTGCATGAAATGCAAAGAGGAAATAATAAAAGGCTTAATCAGTACAGCCATCTTTGAAGGATGCAGCAGACAAATTGGCCGGTAAAATCATTAATTGAATACCTGCAGAGTGGAAGATCAGCTTGATGTTGGAAAGAGGGAGTAGTATCACCAATGGAGGCCTGAGTATTACAAAACAATGTTTGGCAACATCGAAATAAATGACATTTTTAGATTTGAGAAAAGAGCTAATTAGTTAGCTGCATAAAACTCACAAGAAAAAATTTCTGATATTGCAATATTTTAATAATTGTTAATAGAATCACTCTAGGGGACAACAGTTAGAATAACACAATACTTTAATTTTTGTTAATTTAGGAGGCTGATAGAAGTTTCCATGGAGAGTAAGCAAACTTGAAGCTTCTTTACACTACTATGTATTTTATTTCCATTCTTATGATGAAAATATTTTGGAAAACAGTCTGACTGTCATTATATTCCAAGATTTAATAATTTAGGTAACTATGGGGAGGTGGGAGTATGAGTTCTTTGGGATAGAAGAAAGCATTAATCTTTTATCTTCTACATCCTTAATTTTTTTTTAAATCTAGAAAATACTTTCTAAAATATAACTGTTCGATTGTGTAGACATGATCCTTCTTAATTATGTTTCATTTGTTATTTCTTCTTCTTACTTAAAAAAATAGTTTATATAAACGTATTGCCCCAGCATTTACTATTAGTTTTCCGTTTAGTTAGATGACCATAGCATCTCACAATTCTTACATACTACATTTCAGTAAAATAAATGGATTTATTAAAATGTTCCAGCACCTTTATGTTCCAGCAAGGGATTAACATTCAAAAGTAATTGAATACAAGAATTGTGCATGAACAATCACATTTTAAATCCTAGAGATCACACAATTTCTAGACCCATATAATCAGATATTAAAGTTAGGTAGGTGTGTGATTAAATGGTTTTCTTGCAATCAGACTTATTTTTTCATCTATATAGTATTAATCTTGGTGAAATAAACATCTCAAGTTCGCCCCCGAGGGGAGTAACGCCCACCAAGTGACGATTCCGGTCGCCACACCACCCCTCCCGTTCCTAGCCCTGAGGGGCTTTACCGAGAGTCGTCTTATTGACCTTCATACTGATTACATATGCAAATGCTGCGGTCGACATTTACCATCAGAGTAAGAAACCTCAACAGCAAACACCCTCGCCGTAGGCTTAGGTCGACCTACACGTAGCCCTAAAACTATATAACTGCAGCGCGGAAGCGTGAAACCTCGCACCTACTCTAAATCAATCCTACCTACGTGACTTTGACTACCTACGTGACTTTGAATGCCATATGTGCAACGATTAAATTGATTGGAGATTAAATTCCCACTCAAAACGCTGGTCACAGCATCAACATTTTGACCTACAACATTACACATGCCACATGCATTCACAAAGGGTGAGAATGGAGGCTAATACCTCCCAAAGAACCACGTTCACGTGACATTCTCTTCTCGCCACATCAGACACAACACCACCAAGGTCGCCCGCACAAATGAACCCTCCCCGGCGATACCAAGCCTGATATTCCTACCAACGCTCCAGCAAAGCAGCGCAAACCTAAACCATCATGCCACACCAGCTTATAGAAAGGAGTGCACTTATCAATTAGTATGTCCTCGAGGACCCCAAATCTGGTCCATTTGAGAGCTATAAACTCCCATCCAGCACCAACTTTGAGGTCTGCTTAGATGGTATGAAAGTTGAAGTGAAATAAATAGTTACCAAAGGGGCAATACTGAGAAAGAATACAGGAAACATATAATTCACATGAACAAGTGATTTTAGTCACTTTTCTATCATCACCAGGTGGTTCCCAAATAATACTTTTATTGAAGAATGGGTTGGGTAAGGAGATCCATCTTCCTAGCCTACCAGCTCTCCAATTTAAATCCATTCAACTTTTACCTACTGGGTATTTGAAGAATATGATGTATTTACATCAATAAAAACTCTGGATGAATTCAGAACCAAGATAACTGTTGTTAGTAAATTAGAGTAATATGTGGAATACCTCAATGTGTTTGGGAACTAATGTTCAGATGAGCTGAATGTTAACGAGAAGGTACAGTAAACATCTATTGCATTTGTAATATGCTACTGTAAGGTAATAATTCATTTGTTTATAATAAGCATTTAATAATTATATTTTGTATTTTTAGATAACTAATAAATTTTGTATATTAATAATGAAATTTATATATGTTAGAATTTTGGTTGATCATCATTTAGCAGTGTACCAACAATATTAGTATTTACCTAATATGAATAATATTATTATATAGGGAGGAAACAAAAGAAAACTGGCAAAAAAATTACTTTGCAATTTTGAACATAGAATGATACTAATATTTTCTATTAAAATTCAACTCTTTGAAGTATGACTTACAAGCTATCATTTTTAAAAAAATGAAATGATTAAAATTTTAGCTGATAAAAAATTACTAACACTAGTAGTTTTCGATCTACCACAAGGCAAAACATTAAACAGCCACCTTTTTTTAAATTTATGAGCGTAAAATAAATATAGTCATTCATTTTTTAGAAATTATTAGTCAAATTGGTCAAAATACAGATAAATTAAAAGGTATTTCCATGTATGTTAATAGGAACTCTTTTCTTGTGCAGATGCTAGGAAAAAACTATCAAAATGTTAGACATCTTTTTTTATCATTCTCTATAGATAGACAATTATTTAAAATAAAAATATTTAAATAAAATAATTTTACCATAGTCAGTATTTTCAGGTTCCCAACTGTTAGACGGCCAAAAATAAGGAGTCTGAAACAAAAATAAAATTTAATTACACACATCTCATTTCAGTAATACAATGCACAGATTAAAATATACAAAAATTATAAATATATTAAATAATTTGGTACTTACAGTATTTATTTTCATTGAAAATCAATTATTATAAAAAAAAACTACAAAGAAAAGTTAACTAATAAAAAAAAAAATTACATGGGATTACTTCAGTTTAAACAGCAAATCATTTTTCATGGTTATTCTTAACAGATTACAGATACACATTAATGCCTACCCTTGACATATATTTTGTATCATGTTGCCTACAACAATTATGGTCATGACAGACATCTAAAATACACAGAAACTGTACTTTTAGATAATTTCTTTTCTACTAGTGAAAATTTAATTTTGACACATCACTGTATATTTTTTCTAAAAAAAAATTAATAAGATACTAAAAAATCACTTATAAGATTTCACTGCGAATAATCTTCTGCATTTAGGAGTCACGAACTCCATTCTTTAATGTCCTGTTAAAACATTTGTAATGGATTAATTTTTTTTTTTTGTTTTTAGTTTATGAGATACAACTGGCATGATTTAAGTTGTTGACACTAAAGAATAAACTGACTCTGAATCAAAGGATTCAGGAAAGAACAGGAAAACTATTTAAAATAAATATTAATGAAAATTTAATTTGTTGGCCTCTAAAATACTTCCAGTTTGTAAATTTCTCATTGGTTCATTTTTAGCTTTTATTAAAAACCACTAATAATATCCAGGAAAAGACCAGCCCATCACTTCCAGATTTAAAATAAAGATCATCAATACGTACTAAAATATATATTTTTTTTAAGATGCCTTTATGAAAATTAGATATGTTATTATTAGCGATGAAATTTCCCAACTCTATAAAAAAACAAACAAATAGATTAATAAATAAATGGTAACTCTTATTATTGATTTATTATTCAACTGTATGGTACAGTGAAATAAATTTATAGCAATGGATGTACATTGTAAACTGTTATAGAAGGCATTTAAATTTTAATATCGGTTCATTTTTGGATAAGTTAGTTTTAGTTTCCCAGTTACCAACTGCTGCTGCAGAGTTCTAATCAACACCACATCCTAGTGAACTTAGGATGTAACACAGTTACATTTACACTATCACAAGATTGGCTATTTTGATATAAACAGAAGTTCACTACATATCACAAAAAACTTCCACACTATAATTGGAATCATTAATTCATTCTTTATATAATGGTCGAGTAGTTATTGCTGGAACAGATAAAAATTAGTCAAATTTCAATGAATTGAATGACAGTAGATCAATCATTAAAATTTATCAAAGCCAAAATTCTCTGCTTAAAATTAGCATATTAATAGATTGTTGTCGGCCACTATAAAGATTGTCAGAACAAATAAAAATTATATTTACACATACCTGAAACCTATAGAATGTGTTATCATTCTTTACTGTAAGCATGTGATCATCGATTGGGAAGAAATAGCCATGGGCAGCCATTAAATGTCCCAAATGAAGTGCTTCAGCTACAAACAAAAGAAAAAAAAATTTAACAAAGAAAATGAAAATTCATACAAAATTAACTAATACATTCACTAATTATTTTTTGTTAGCTTACAACATAATGGACTCAAGGTCCATAAAACTGATTACATCTAAAGAAGTAACATCTTGAAATAAAAGTAAGTTTAATAAGAATAGAATGCCAATTGTTAAAGCATTTCAAGTAAACCGATCCCATTAAATCAATTAACTAATATTCAACACAGTTTCTGTTTGGTGAGGTAAATGGATGCAAAATGTTGATATTTTTGGCTAATGATTTGAACAGTCAAAATAAGAAATACAATGTTACAAATAC
>JAAAKQ030228093.1:0-11331 GCA_010016005.3 Zanna intricata | reverse complement strand
TAAACAAGACGGCTCCATGCCACAGCCTATTTAATAATTTTGTTCATTTTTAAATTATAAAAAAATTGTGAATAAGAAGAAATTAAACTTAACACAAATGTGTTAACAATCTGTTTTATTGAAGAATTCATTCTTTTTATAAACACCTCAATACTATAAACAACAACAAAATAGTAAAGCATCTGAATAAAGATCATTCAATTTATCAACATAATAAATAAGAAGGATACTGCTTATTATAATAATCAATACTTTCTCATTCTAATATAAGGCATTCGCAAACTAGTATTTAATAAATCGCTGAAGAAAGGCTTTAAAACTTATGTGAAAAACAAGAAACCTTGAACTAAAATTCGTTTTCTCGAAAAAAATATTTCCCATCAAATGAAACTGAATTTCATCATCAGACAATGGAACACAAAATTTTCTTTATTTAAAATTTTTTTTAAATCTGATATGGACACTACATGACTTCCTTGTACGCCAATTAAATTACATTTACACATTTTTTGCAACACTTGATTTAAACTTATTTCATTTGAATGAGATATAGATCCTCTAAATCTTTAATAAAGTGGACAGTTATACAATTGCTGAAATATTAGATTTTACTAATATCAAATATTTATAAAATTATTAATTCAAAAATCTTATCTGAAATATTTCGTTAGAGTAAAAGTCCCTTGATTATTCTTTAAGTAAATGTAAGTTTTATATCTATCTAATGCTATATTTTCTAAATTATAAAGATGAAACTATCAACAAAATGAAAAAAATTTTAAAAAGACGAAAAAGGACAAGGTTACTAAATTTTATAGTGATATTTATTATCAAATAGACTGAAACAAATGCATAGATAGAAAAAAATACGATTCTAAATAATAATTTTCAATTAATATTAAATAATTAGATATTTCACCAAATCTGATGTGAACATCACATGATGTCCTTACACCTTATTAAATTTCATATACACATTTTTTTAAAATGATAAGTACATCAAATTTTTTTTCATTAATAACTTTTGATACTTCTTCAATTTTTTTTTTCTCTTTTTTAGTTATTATTGAATTATTACTTATCTTAAAATTTTTCTTCAATCTCTATTATTTTTTACAATTTCTTTTTGACGCTAGGGAACGGCCAAAATAATTTAAAAAACAAAAATTTCTTTTTAGCAAACAAAATAACACAGGAAGATTTGCCCGCCAAGCGACAATGTATAATATAATATTTCCTTTTGTGAGTCCTATATAACCTAAATAATTAAATTTAATTCTAATATAAGTAAAAAATCGAACAAACACACGTAAGAAAGGGAAATAATTTAAAACATTTTTCATCTACAGTAGCTTTTCTTTTTATTTTTATCAAAACACAGCACATTACAAATTCTGGATGAATAAAAAAGATGGTTTTGGTATTCATTACATAGTCGCTATTTTCATTATCATATGGTTAGTTTTCCGGTATTACGTACTCACCTCTTAATTGTTCTAACATAGATATCGCAACTATTTAAACTTTTAGTTGATTTTTTATTTATTTTATGCGTCAAAATATTTTGTAACGTACACATCAACAATAGTGTAACGTTAATCAATAATAATCGTTTAGGAAAGATATTACAATATTATTTGGCGTTTGTTAATTTTATAAAGATGTACATCCTAAGCATAGACAACAAGGTCGACTTCCTCACTGTACATGTTGTTAGTTTGCATTGATGATTTCCACGTCATTTCAATAACCCATATCTCGCATCTCAGTCTCATTTGTCATACCTTACTGTTGACAATGAGCAGTCATTCATTTATATTATATTTATTAACCACACTGCTTTCAACAGATCATATGTAATCTCAATCAATGACAAAACCTGTGAAGGTCGTTGAGAATAAGTTTTGTTTGAGATTTTGTTGCTCGTTCATTGCCAGGAATCAGGAATCAAGAATAAATTGACATGTTTATTGTAGTTATTGTAATATAAAATGTAACCATGTATCTCAGTTATAAAATGTGTAGTCAGTATATAATAATGCTTGAAGTAAAATTAGTGAATTTTTTGCAGTATAAAAAATATGATAAATCCATTAATATTTGTGACTACGCCATTTTCGAAAAGGACTTCTGTATCTCACATCACATTACTTACAACCTTTTATAATGACAAATTTTAACAGATAATCTTTCTTAACGACCGTTACATTAAATATGATAGGAATAATTAAGGAGGTGCCTGGAAAACTTTTTCTGTTCCTGATTTTTGGGTATATAAGATTATTATTGTGGGTATTATCATAATATATAATCCCTAAACTCTTCTTTCATGTATATATACATATATATATATATATATATATATATATATATATATATGATATGATATGACATAATTTTATATATAAATGCGAAAGTTTGTGGTTTGTATGTCTGTTTATTTCGAAGAGCATCCTGCTAGAACCAATCAAGCGATTGCTTTCAAATTTTCAGGATACATTTATGTTATCCCACGGGGGGTTTTAAGCCAACATCGAGTCCCTATCCTCTTTATTCATTAAAGAAACAAAAATTAATACTTTTATTTCATTATATTTCTGTCATCATGGCAACAGAAATATAATGAAATACATAGTGATAATTCATTTCTCTTTTTTTTTTTAAGGAATATCTGAACAACACTTAATATTCTCAAAACTATGAGGATAACTCACGGCGCCAGAGACAAAGGGAATAAATGCATGAGACAAAGGGCTCCAAGAGGCGGAGCCCTTTGTCTATGCCCTAACCAGCTAGTGTATATATATATATGTGTGTGTGTGTGTGTGTGTGTGTGTGTTTGTGTGTTTGTGTGTGTGTTTGTGTGTTTGTGTGTGTGTGTGTGTGTGTGCGTGAAGATTTAAGGGTAAAGAAGAAAATTAAAGAAAAATTGAATAAAGAAAGCTGAATCTTTAAAAGTTATAAATAATTTCTTACTTCATTTATAAAATGAAATTAGAAATTTCTTTTGAAACCTAGTTCGTTTATTATTATTGAATAACAATCAAAACAAACAAAAATGAAGATATCCATAGACTAAGGAATAAAGAAACTTATGTGAAATTCGTGAAGAAATTGTAAAATTAAAATTACTAATTTCAGATAACATAAAAATTTTTCCTAACTTCCAAAACGGTTGTCTTTATTTAAAAATTTTGTTTAAATTTGTTTGAGAAATTGTTTTCCGTTCCAATTATAATAATTTATACAGTTTAATATATCTTTTGATTAATTTTATATATATAAAATAAACGTAAGAAGCGTGAAAACCAAACAAAATCTTCTTTAGAGACTATTTTGAAAAACTTAATTAATTTTTTATCAAAATTTTCCTACAAAAAACTGACCTTTGCTTAATTTGTATGAAACGAAATAATTATTGTGTTAGCAGATATTGGATTAATATTATGCACTTATTCAGAGCAGTCAATTCGATATATAAATCATAAATAATTAATTGCTAGGAAGTAAATAAATTTATAGACTAATTTTTTTCTCCTATGAACTAATTCTAATGATAAACGTAACAAATAAAAATGTAGTAATCGGTGTTATGATATAAAAGGAATCCTACAAACAGGAGTCAATTATTATTGTAAGGAAATCTAATAATTGTGCGAGGCTCGAATCAGTTATAAATTTATATACATATAAATGTATATGTATGTGTGAGGGGGCGGATGTGCTGAAGGGCATTATTAAAGTAGTTATACTGAAACAGGAGCACACGACAAGATCGGGCAAGAAGCAATAATAGAGCGCGGCGCAACCAGAAGCAGCCGGCAGCATGCTAAAGATTTAGACGTCTGCATCTACCTACCTACAACTAAAGTACTAACACGAGAAAGGTTATAAGCCTATAAGCTTACATTTGACTGGCACTGATTACAAGCTACCCCGTTATTTAATGCTGCCCCTCGTATCTAATAATTCCTCACCGCACCCTATCGTATTATAGATTATTTATTGAAGACATTCAATATAATAAATCCTTTTATTTTCTTACTACTTTACTGTGAACGGTAAAATGGTGAACAAAGAACAAAAACAATAAATGCCAATTAACTTTGCATGTACAAAATGTAAGGTACTACATAAAATGATTTGTTTATATAAAAAACAAGTAGCTAACAGAATAAAGTAATTTCTTTTTTCTTTTTTATTCCGAGCGGAAGGAAAAAGCTCTACCAGCCTTCGCCAGGCCTGCACTGATGACTAGTGCGAGACTCACAACCGCAAAAAAAAACCTCCCCTTCAAGTCGCACAAGAGCCGAACCTAATCCGCGGGGCATGTACACAGCTCACGTACAACCGTCCGGGCGCACCTAACGCCAACATAGTACAGACGGACGATGATTCCGAGGAGCCCCCGTCGCGTACCACCAGAGGCTGACCACTCACCACCGTCCGCCATCAGCATGTCTGTTTGTCCGATGGCCGTTACGTTGTAAGTAGTCAGCAAACTCCTATCCTACCTGGCCGTCTCCTTTGCTACCTTCGCGTGAATCATGGATGTCGCAGCATTTGTGATCCTCTGTCTCGCAACATTGTTCCAATGATGTGCCCACTTGTACTCCATCTTGTTCCATCAACGGGGCCATCAGATCTATCTGTGTTATATTTCCATCATGTGTTATAGATCCATCATGTTATATTTTGGTGTGTCAGAGCCATCTGAAACTCGAAAATATAACATAATTGGCCGTGCCCTATTCTCCACAGTCGTTGCATCTTCTTGTGTTGTTCCTGCCACAAGATTTTGCATCAATCACCTAGTGCTCTCTGAATTTACCTTCGATTACTACGCTAAACTGTTGCACTCGTCGGCGGCCGAAACGTGTTCTCTTCAAACATTTCGTGCCTGTTGGAGTATTGCAATCGACTACGTTACTTACTACACGATAGTCACTGAGTGTCTCCTCATCTAAGACTTTCCAATTCGCCAGCTGTCTTACTCACCTCGCACTCAAAAATGTAAGATTAAGAGAAGAAATACCCAAGCCACCTCTTTCAAAAGTAAATCCCTGTATCTGTTCATAGAGGAGAAATCCAGGGTAGCCATTGCATCCCCCAGTATTCTACCTTTCTCGTTACCGACTTGGCACCCCCAGCTTTGAGACTTAGAAATGAAGTCTTCACCTACTAGAACATCTTTTGCTCACCATATTCAAATATCGTCAGTTAACTCTTTTACCATCTGCTCAAACATCTCATGTCTGAGTTGGATGAGAAGTAGAGACTACACACCACCAGGTCCAACAACTGTACCCACACATAGCCGACCCCAGAATTAGTTCCACGTACAGCTATTGCAGGGGAAATGATAAATATTGCCACATCAACATTCGCTTCTGCTATTCAATTTTTCCGATTTTGCTCATTGGCCTAGTGCATTCACTAAGCTGACTGCAGACATCAGTCAGCCTAGTGGCTATTTCTCAATAGGCATCCATCTCCTACTTTGCGTCAAATTGCAGCAAATGCATTAATGAGACTTGCTTTCTCCTCGACATTTACCACCACTACTTCCAACTAGTGGCTTTGTCTTGTTTGCTGTGTTCCTGACGTTGGGGACACTCACATTTTTTGTATTTCTCTGATGTATTTCTCCTGATGGCACTTTGTGCCATCAATCTACTCGCCATAGCGGTTAACTGAACAGTGAAAATATTCAAAGAAAACAATTCTGTTTGTACCTCATGTACATAAGATACTTAAAATCCGTCTCAGCTATACATTTATAAATCTTTAAAAAAAGTAAATAGATAAATTATTCTCTGCCATCTAAATTTGTGTGCTTGACAAACCGCAATTATTGGTTTATTAGGAAAGATAAAATTAATCAAATTTATTATATAGTTCCGATTAAAGCGATTGAAACATATCAATCGTTTGATAAACATCTTTTTCTTAATGTTTATATTGCAATCTGTTCGGCTAGTGAAAAATAAGAAAACCCCTCCCCCCCCCTCACGGCTCAAAGAGATGCGAACAATATGTAAGACATGTAAATGAGATTTAATCCTGTACGGAATCAGGCTGATCATTCCTGAGGCGTGTGGTTAGTTAAACCACAACCACTAAAGGACATCGGTATCAACTGACTAGTATTAAAATTCGTATAAAAGCAACTAAATCTAGGATTTGAACCTCACCATCGAAATCAGCGTCAAACGAAGTCGACGAATTAGCCACTAGACCAGGCCGGTGGGCTGTAATAATGTTTGAACAAATATTGTATTGGTATATTTATTTTAAGTAAATTATGTTTAATATAACTAAACAAAAAGGTATAATAAAAACAGATATCTCTACAATAAGTTTAAATTATTCTTTTGTCTTGTATGTTATAATTTGTCAGTAAACATTTATATTCGCCTACAACAGCCTACGCTTTTATATGCGTATAATGCTATCATGTACACATACTATATACACACATACTAAAATACATACGTTCGAACAAACGTATCCAGATGTCAAATGTCTGTCTATATTAGAATAACACCTGTTTTTTGTCTCAAAAGAATCTTGAATCTCGCCAAACTGTCTACTACGTTAACAAAGACATATAAATATTTATAACAATCCACCCGTATATAGTTGTGTCACGTGGTTTTATAGCAGTACCAGATACGGAAACACCACCGCATTCTGTCATCCCTCTACCATAGTCTTTTCACACCTATTATTTTGAAATTACCTCCTTATTCTGTTACAAACTTCGCCCAGTTTATCATTTAACATTCTATACATGTTTCAAACGAATACGGTATTCATTGCATTAGCAAAGCAAAATACAAATTAATATACCGATCATTAATTATTACAAACTTACTTTTGGGAAATCAAATAATAATAAATCAAATAGAAATAGGAATAATACGTACTATAATGAATTAAAAAATGACAGTCAATACGCCTACCATTTACCTCCAGGCATTCCTGAACATATTTCAACACATTTAAAAATACACGCTGAAGTATGAAAAAAGTGATCGCATTTACAAATTAATCATATTTTTCTTTTCAGTTTATCCAAAGTATGATGATTATTCTTGTAAACAGATTCTTTCATTTTAAGTAAATAAAAATCTGTAAGTATAACAACTAATGATCTCAATTTTCTAATGTTCTATCAAATGTATATTTTCCCCAAATAAACTGTAAGCTTCAAGTGTTCAAAATCATTCTCACACTGGAAAGAACAAAGTAAACAAAAGCTTTAATATTTAGAAATAAACACCTGAAAGAATTGAAACAATTAAACGTGAAATTCACCTGTGAAAAGTCAGATTTTAGTTTTATTTATAAAGATATAAAGGAATAAAGATAATTTATAAAGTTAAATCATATTTTAATGATTGAAATGTAGATTTTTGTGCTTTTATTTAGATTTACAGTTTCGTTTGCGACTCCTTTGTTATTCTTGAATAACTAAATCCAAGATAAACTAAAGTTTTACTATCTTCGATTTAGTTAGATAAAAGTAAATTACTAAAACATATCTCTGATGATAATTTGTATTTCTTTTGGCGGAAATGTTTTTTTAAACTATTAAAAATTAAAACTTTTATTATTTAGTGCATGTTTAATTTTTCCTAGACCAATAAAAATTTGATCGTAGACAAGGAAAAATTATGAAAACGAAATTGTCCGGAAATACAGATTTTTAAAAAATATTATTATGTTGCATTCATTTTCCCAAATCTAAATTAAATTCTCCTATCTTGACGAATGGGAAAAATCAATGGGAAATAGGGATCATGTCAAAAATGAGTTATCGGTTTTTCTGCAAATCTGTACGTTTTAGAATCAGATGTTTCATATAAACCAAAATAAAAAAATCACATCTGGATTGACTAGACCGATTTTCTTAAAAATTGGCTCAATTATTTATATATATAGAACATTGGTCGTATTATTTTTTTTTCAAAATTCGTTAAGGGATGGAGAATCTACCGAAAAAATCAATTTCGATTTTCATCTGACGCATTTTATAAAAACTTTATTATAGCAAATTTATTACCTATAATAATGTATCAATAATCAAAAAAGATTTTTTCAAAAAACCCCCATATTTTTAAATTTAAATAAATATTTTTTATTCTTTTTTTTTATCACACTTCCGTTTAAATATTTTTCAAAAACTTTTTGAAGTTTATATTTCATTTATAGAAATGTCTGCAATTTTTTTTAAGTTATAGACACTGGACCTAAAATGCAGGAAATGCAGAATTTATTCTTTATTAAGGAGAGGTGGAGGTTATTAAAGCAAACTTTTTAAGTTTAACCAATATATGACTATTTTTAGAAATAATTGTTAAAATTTAGCCCCACCTGTAAAAAGTATATATTCACTTTCCTTGCGTTTTCTTTTTCTTTTTATATTATTTGTTAATCTTAATCAAATGAATATAATTAGGCAACGCTGTGTAAATGAAAATCTATTTTAAATATTACTTCACGATTAACAGAATTTTTAAGGACAACTGAAGTATATTTTAAAAAAACTCAATGCACGTCGCCTAAAACAAGGATATGATCTGAAACCAAAATTAGCACTGCTCTTTATACACATGGAGTAAAATTTATAATTACAGAAATTTATCCTGCAGCCTAAGTGACTGAACTTTCTAGTTAGATAAATAAATTATTTAGGTGTAAGATATCTTCTTTTTTTTTTGGAAATTTATTTTATAGATAATTTATAAAAGAAAAACCATTGCCTTAAACTAATTTCGTACAAAAAAAAATGTATTTATCTTCCATAAAAATAAAATTAATATAAAATCTTTTTTTTTTTAAATATTACATTTTTCTTTTATAATTTATAAGATTGGAGCAGATTCCGGGGACGTAGAAATATTATTCACATATATTTTTTTTATCTGAGCTTAAAATAAAACTGAAAATTAAAATTAAAATAAAAAAAAATAAATCAATTTTTATTAATCTAAAAATCATTTTCCTGTTTTTTTGAATTTTAATAATTTAAGGGATGCGACTGTGTACATTGCGATGACTCAACCAACAAAGCCACTGCCAACTGTTACTGTAAGTGAGACGCGACTAGCTGCATTTTCCTCCGGTTACGAGAGAAAAAAATAAAAATAAATTTTATAAAGAATTGACCGAGACGGAAAACGCCAGTAATCATGTAGAGCGTGCGAAGCCAGGACAGGGATGCTAACATACAAATGTGTAACCTAGAATAACAAAATAAACAAAATAATAATGGTTTAAGTCATCAATGTTGCGGAGAATTTCATCTATATTTACTCGTAATAGTAATTAACCTGTGTTCGCTTTAGTTACTGGTACATTATCTTTATAAATTTATTGTTACCTTAGACGAATCAAAATCGATGACTTCTGTTTATTAAATTAAAACACTGAATGTTTCATACTTTGATTGAGATAACCTTCAATTTTTGTTCCTAATCTGTTTGCCTGTCAGTTTGTTTGTTAATAGTTATGTCGTTAAAAAAATTACTTGGTTTTAGTTTATACATTTTCTCAAAGAGTTACAGAATCCGATTCAGTACGTTCGTGATTTATTTTCATATTTAATGATGTAAGCTTAATTTATTCATGAACTGAAATATTCATATCTCAGTGTGTTATTTTGTTATGTACATTCCATGATGAATTTGTGATGAGATGAAGTATTTAAACTTTCTCTTCAATAATTCAATGTTGCTGTAACTTTATACACCAGAGTTCTAGGTTGTAGCCCGGAGGGTTTTAAGATTATTTTATATATTATTAATTCTTTATTTAGCGTTTATATAAATTGTTTATTGATCCATAAAGTTTTACAAAATTTGATCTTAAATTTTAAATAAAAACTTTAAAAATTAAAATATTTTAGTTTAACTTAAACATGTCTAGATAACAAATTATTTAAACTACTAATTAGTAAATTTATTACAATTTATCTTTAAGTTTATTTATTTATTAAGCAACAAGGTTGCATAATATAATAGTAATTTAAATAAAAATCAAATAGTTTTTTTATTTTGAACATTGAAATTTAAATAAAATAATAACAACAATAATTCATAACTATAAATAAAACCAGTGTTAAGAATCTTCATTTAACGCTTCATTTAATTTTGTGAATGAAACGAATTTGACAGTTCATCGAATCTACTGCTTCTGCATCTACAACTACTTTTTTCTTTTACATTTACTATTATTATTAATACAACATGATTGAAAATACAGTATTATGTTTATTGTAATAATAATAATAGCTACAGTAATATATCCCCCTCCACATACCGCCTACGATATCAATTTATAACGTTGCCCCGAACTAAAACTGGTTGTCCTTTCGTTTCATTATATAGGTACAAAAAAATATAAAATTAAAAAAAAGGCACAAAACAAAATAAATAAAAATACAATCGATTTCAACAATTCTTATTATAATATATTATGTTACAAAAATACTACTGTTTTATAACATAATATTGTTTATATTTATTCGACTTTTTTTAAAATTTTTCAATAATTTATTAGGCAGTGTTTAAGATTGCAAATTCAAAAGTTGTTTTAGCTAAAAATGGATAGTTTATTTGACAGTAAAAATAATATATTATTCTGAGTAGCTGTGGATCAGTTATATAAAATACTAAAACAAGTAAATTAGATTTTTTTTGTTTTTTTTTTTTTTTTTGTAAATAATCTCGAGATATTTCCTGATAATATAATAATTTAACCCCGTTTAACATAAATACATATATATATATATATATATATATATATACAAATATATAGTCATGATATTAAATTTAAATTTAAAATTACCATTGAGCTGTCAAAATTTATTTAAATTTTGATATGAAACGTTCTAATTTCATAAATTTATCTTCTATTAAAAAATAATAATTTGTATAGTCTACTTAAAAACGAATAACAATCATTTAAATTACCCAGTTTAAAAAAAAATGTGTAACGTAGAATAATAATAATAATCAAAACAAACAAAATAATAATGGTTTTAAGACACCAATGTTGTGGAGAATTTCATCTATATTTACTGGTAATAGTAATTAACCTATGTTCGTTGTAGTTATTGGTACATTATCTTTATAATTTTATTGTTACCTTAGACGAACCAAAGTTGATGACTTCTGTTTATAAAATTAAATTTATAAAATTAATCTTAAAGAGTTACCTATTAATTACAAAAAAAAAATTCCAATTCTCTCTCTCTCTCTCTCTTCCCCCCCCCCCCCCCCCCCCCCCCCCCCCCCCCCCCCCCCCCCCCCCCCCCCCCCCCCC
>JAAAKQ030228082.1:0-11331 GCA_010016005.3 Zanna intricata | reverse complement strand
GGCATTTTTCACACACGCTACAATTCATTCATCTCATCCTCTGAAGATATACCTTAACGGTGGTTCCGGAGGTGAAAAAAAAAAAAAAAAGGCAAACGCCCTCGCCATAGGCTTAGGTCGACCTACATGTAGCCCTAAAACTATATAACCACAGCGCGTAAGCGTGAAACCTCACGCCTACTCTAAATCAATCTAACTACCCATGTGACTTTGAATGCCATATGCGCAACGATTAAATCGTTTGGAGATCAAATTCCCACTAAAAATGCTGCTCGCAGCATCAAAATTTTGACCTACAACAACAGTGGAAGGCAAGTTAAGCAAATGGCAAAATTAAATGGTTGATGG
Organism: Zanna intricata; assembly: GCA_010016005.3. Taxonomy (NCBI): domain Eukaryota; kingdom Metazoa; phylum Arthropoda; class Insecta; order Hemiptera; family Fulgoridae; genus Zanna; species Zanna intricata. The sequence continues at coordinate 10,983 of JAAAKQ030228082.1, read as the reverse complement.
TCTCAGACTACAGACATACGAAGCATATTCATAAAGTAAGGGCCGTTGGGCCATTAAAAAATGATTGCATCATGAGAAAATATTTTTACTTACAGTTTTAATTTAATACATATCTGCTTCATTTTTCCACATAATCGCCAATCAGTTCTAAGCGCTTTTCATAACACTGCACTAATTTCTTTAAACCCTCTGCATAGAAGTTCGCCACCTGGGAATTGAACCAGTTGACAACAGAAGTCTTGAGTTCCTTATCGTTTTCAAACTCCTGTCCACCAAGCAACTTTTTCAAATGCAAGAAGAGGAAGCAGTCACTATGGGCAAAATCGGGACTATATAGAGGGTGGTCAAAAAGTTCCAAAGAAAGTCTTGAACCTTCTTCTTATTTAAGGCAGTGGTATGAGGATGTGCGTTCTCATGAAGGAGGATTACGCTGGACACATTGCAGATTTTGGTTCACTTGCTCAACAATGTACAGAGCCTACCACTTCGCTCTTCATCATGCTCATTTGTGCAGCCATTTTTAAAGTCATGACACCATTGTCTAACTTTTCCTTTACTTATTTTTGTAGGTCCATTTTCTAACTTTTCCTTCACTCATTACTGTAGGTCCATTTCCTAACTTTTCCTTCACTCATTACTGTAGGTCCATATAATTCTTTTTCCCACAAAAATCAAATCACAGTGCACACTTTACAACTGGTGGGAATTGTCACGGACATTGCGATCTTCATTCACCGGCAGGCAAATGATTACAGAATGAAAACAACTCCATTGGCTTCGAAAATAGCTGATAGATGGGACTGCATGCGTTAAACTGTGTTCATACCGCTAATATTTAAATATAAGCCGACAGCTCTTACTTTATGAATATTCTTCAAAGATATGTGTTGGCGGGAAAAAAAAAACTTGACAAATTTTTATACTAAGCTGATAATAAGTTTTTTCCATCTTACAGAATCTTTGGGGTTAATACTCTGTAAATCTGAATCTAAATCTACAGGACAAGAGATGTTTTATAATATTTTTAAAAATGCCATAGAACATACTACTTTTTTAACAGAAGAAAAGTTGAAAAAAAATCATTTAATAACCAAAACACATGGTTTTCAATTTTAAAAATGTGAGTATGCACATTATTCTAAGAAATCAACGACGTTATTTTAATATAACCTGAACGTTATTCTATAAAAAGACTAACAAATTGTGAAATACAGATTCTGAATCAACAGTATATACAAAAAAATTATTTTTAGAATATTATCCATGCAAATTACCGGAATTAAACGAAAACTTCTTCAGAATGAAGAGGAAGACAGTATACTAAAACTTAAAAAGTAATAAAAGTTATAAATGTGTTACTTTCTACAAATAATTTTTAATATAAATACACTGACTGTTACTAAATACAGTGTATCAAATTAATGTCTCCATCATTAGTGCTGACAGGTAAAATTATTTTGAAAATAATAACAAATTACATCTACAGACATTTGAAGATTATCAAAAAAAATTTCACCAATTATTATTATTTCTGAGAATGTTGCAATCTGTTCAACTAGTAAACAATAAGCAACTCTCTCCATGGTCCAATGAGATGAGGATGATATGTATGACATGTAAATGAGATGTAGTCTTGTACAGACTCAGGCTGACCATTCCTGAGATGTATGGTTAAATGAACCTCAACTACCAAAGTACATCAGTGTCCACTGTGTGCAATTTCACATATCTGTCTAAAAATATAACAGTAATAAGGTGAGACCTATACAACAAAAATAAAAGGTTATCAAACCAGGTAAAATTAAAATTTTGATTTAATAAAGTCTTAAAATTGCCAATAATTAAACAAATTATTTCAATGTTTATATAGTGTGATAATTCTTACACGTAAGCACATTTCTTTCATCTAATTTTACGCATATTTGTACAAATATATATATATGTATGTATGTGTATATATATATATATATATATATATATATATATATATATATATATATTCTGCTTAATCTAAACTAACTAAAACATAACATTTTTACAGCACGAGGAACAAATTTACTTATAATAAAACCAAGAAACTTTTAATTCTAGATAGAACAAAAAGAAAGAATTTTCCTAATCTACCAATGGGCCAGCAGTCCATGGGTGACGTGATCTTCCCATCCCTCTATGATCTAATTTTCTTTTCTTTATTCCCTTCTTCCCTGAATAACAGTGAAATGATCTACCATAATACAGATTATGTCATAGTGCAATCGCACTGACTCTATCTACACATTATAATACCTTACACATCTTTTGTGATGTGATGAATCACTCCACAGTGCAACAGGATCTTAAGACACTGTAAACTTGTCTAAAGATTTTTTTCCAACCCATGGTAGCCCAAAGAGCCAGGTTTGGTAGTATAATCAATCAGGTAAAGCCAACATTTCTACTTTTACTATAATCTAAATCTAGTAACTGGAAAGCATTAATTACATTTCATTAACATATGTTGAGACAATTTAGTTTATAAATAAATAAATAATTAACTGATGAATTTTGTTTGTAATAAATACTAGACGTTGGAAAAGTTAAATTATGAATATAAATAAATAACTTACGGTCTTCTCCCTGGCAAGGCATTCCTGGTGCTGGCGGCACATTGGGGAACACTGAAACAGAGATAAAAGAAAAACATTACATGAAGTGTAAATATTACAAAATTTTAATTAAAAAAAAAAAAAAAAATTATCTATAATCAAACTACGATTGAGGTTGACAGAATTAAAAACTTGAACAAAAACTTTAAAAAACAAACAAAAACATTTACTAATTTTCTCACTTACTAGCTTATTAAAACAACACTTAAAATCAAGAATTTACCAATCATATTAACTGATATGTAATGACTGATTTTCATTTAATGATTTTGTGAATGAATACAGGTCATAATTATATACTAAATTTTATAATAATTAATGCCAATGAGGTTATAATTTAGTGATAAATGAGACATCCCTTAAACATTTAACAAAGAATAATTTAAAAAAATAAGGTATAAATGGATATTAGTAATGAATGCTAAGTTAGAAACAACCCCGCAACCAATGTTACAGATATACTTTTCCTCTACAGTATTGGAGGAATATTCTAATCATATGTTTATATATGATATATTGAAAAGGCAATTTAATGACAAAACATCTGAATTCAGTGATACTTGTTCTGAATGGCAAAATGTTTTGCTAGATTTTTTAAATTTTCAAGATGTTAAAAAAATTAATGAAAATCCATCACTTCAAAAAAGAAAATAAAAAATAATACAATAAAACTTGTCTAAAATAACATTGAATCTAATTCTACAATCTTAAAAATTACTATGTATTTGTTTTAAGGTAAATTTAATGTGTGAGTAATTTATTTTATGACTGAAGTCATACAAAAGTTAATTCAATAATCATAAGTTAATCCTTTCATAATCATTTGAGATACAGCAAATCATAATAGTAATTAACTAACTCTTGTAGCATCATTGCAAAGATTCCTTCACAATGATGAGATTAGCTGGCTCATAATGATATAAGTGTAAAAATTGTAAATTATAGAGAGTAAAATGCAATCATTAGTGATGAGTTGATATTTCATATCAGCAGTAAGGTCCATGTGAATCTATGTAAGACGTTTCTGACTAGCAAAAAGTAAATGTCTTTTGTGCTATTTGTTAAGCTTTCTTTTTCTGTTAAGCCTCCGGAACTGCCATAAGATATTACTTCAAAGGATGAATGAGGATGATATATATGAAAGTAAACAAAGTGTAGTCTTTCACAATCTCAGGTCAACCATTGCCTGAGATGTCCACTTTCTTAGGCTGAAATGCACAATCTGTTCTTTTTCAATGACAATACAATAAATACATTCTTGGATTTTCTAGAAATTTTCCAAGTTAAACGATATACCCATCACAACACAATACTGTTCGGAAATCCAGGATCTGTTTGATAACCATTCTCTAGAGGACTAGACAAGCTGGCCTGATGCACAGTCAACTTGTTATATGGATTTGATGCCACTACATATTTTTTATGGAATCCACTATATATTTTTATATGGAATTCCATTAAAGATCAAGCTTTTGTTCTACCCTTATCTTCTGACCTTGCTGAACACAAAATAATGCCACACTTGCAGAAGTGATGCAGGATACTTTGAATCAAATTTAGCAAGAGATTGATTTCAACTGCTACAAAATCAAAGGCGCTCATATCAAACTTAAGTGACTGTTTTATGAAAAAAAAAAAAATAGTTATATTTAAATTTTAAAAATAGTAATAAAAATTTTATTCACTTTTGAAGTCACAAAGTTATCTCTGAATAGCTTACACGCTTACCAACTGGCAAAAGATAAATTATATTGTTACAGAAAAATATTTTAACATTACATACATCATTTAAATAAAGTTTTGTAATATTGATGGTAGTCATACATAATTTATTAAATAATTAGTTTTATTAGTCAGTCTTGAAGTAACTCTAAGAATAGCTGTTATGGAGGTTGCTCGCTAAACAATTAAAAACCCAGACAATGAGCCAAGTCATTTATCTAACTAGTACTCAGTTTAACCTTATTACACACTGATTGACTTTTTATTTTGTTGATTAAAATATATCTATCTTTCCAACTTCCTGGAAGTAAATAGGTCTCACTTTTTTTTCTTTATGAACACATATTAAATAATTTTATGTTAAGTAAGATACAAATTCAAAATTAACTTTTTTCTCATTTGTCATTCAAAAAACAAAAATGACAAATTTCTTTAAAACTGATTGTGGATTTCTTAGTAAAATTTATTCATCATACATTATTAAAGTAGTAATTTTTAAATTACTAATTTATTATTAAAGTAGTTGTTTTTTTAAAGTATTATTTAAAGTAGTTTTACCAATTATTAAATTATTTTTTTTAATGCTAATATCTTTTTTTAATATATAAGTAGTTTTTTTTAATGCTAATATCTATTTTTTTTTTTTTTTTTAACTATAAATATATTGTGCTCAAATTTTTATTTTATAATTCCTAATAAGTATACTATATATTATTATAGTTATAATAATCACTATTAATAATACTCTGTGAAATTTATTGATTAATTTTCATATTTTTTTGATTTAATAATTACTGTAAATTTAATTTTGTGTTCATATAATGAAGTTTGTTTTCATATTAATTTTATTTTAATACTTAAGTAAATTTTTCTATTCCCTGATTGATCATTTATTTTCTATGATGTAACCAATTGATTTCAGAAATATAATTTACTATTTTGAAATAAGTACCTCCTACTTCTTTCAAAAATTTATTCTGGATCCCAACAACCTTTTTAGTCATCCAACAAGGTTAGAACCCTCATAAATGACAGCCCATTTTAATAGCAGTTTCTTCAATACAAATAAGAATATATTACTTAAAGAGATGTTTAACCATACGATTAAAAAAATCTAAGCAAAGAAATCATTGACTATCTGAAATAATGAATCGAAAAATATCTTCTTTATAATAAAAATGTTCTTAAATTACTTTAACTGTCGTAATTATATGAGAAAATTCTATGATGCTTCAGAATACGTGAAACAAACATGAGTGACACATTGTTTTTATTTTCTAATTTAATATAAAACATTTTTATTTATGATATAAAAAAACATGAAATTCACATTAAAATAATAACAAGAAATAAAATATAAAGTCTAAAAATCAAAATTAAATTTTTTTCAAGTCATTTGAAATTGGAAAAAATATTTTATAATCAATATTTTAAAATCAAATTACATTTTGAAACAAACTCTACCTAAAGTTTTTTGTACAAACTTTGTAATAATTGTATTTTCTTTACTAATACTTCATTCCTAATATTAATCAAGAGCTTAAAAAAAATTGTGGTAATTATTAAGTATGAAATAAGCCATGATTATGTTAAACACAAGTTAATTTTCAGGATAATTACAAATAATTATGTATTTCTGAGTACACAGTCATACATCTTATGGCATTATTAATGTAACAAAGTATACTTCAATAGATAACAAACAACATATAATGAGAAATAAATACGATTGTAATAAAGAATGTAAACGATCACACAAAAATATTACTAAACTGTCAACATCTTTTAGTAAATGAAAATAACTAGTTTGATAATATATCTTAATTGTTTATACTGAAGTTAAGATTATTTTTATGCATACTTTAATGAGGATTTAAACATCATAATACTTAAAGTGAACCATATAATAAGATAGTCACTTAATTTGTTAATTACATTTTACTGAATTAAAATGCAATAGAAGGGGGTGTTAAACAACAACACGACGAGTACATTTTATAAAAAGATTTGAAAATCACAAGAAAAAGATGAAAACCAAGTAGCAATTAAATTTTAAATAAACTCATAAAATTCACATACTCTTAAAAAAAGTAAAAATAAAATTGTAAGTTGAAATTTGTAATTGTATCAACCAAATCTTACTGATTATGCTGAACAAAAAACAAAATTGAAAACCCATAAATTCATAAAATGGATATTATATGTATTATATTTCTCCAACCAGTGGGGTGGTCTCAGGTATGTGCGCACGCGCACGAGCATGTGTATTTATAATTTTACTTGCCTGTAATTTTATTTGTGTACACATGCACACACACAAATAAAATTCAGGCAAATAAAATTACTGCCACTTACTTGCCAGGTCTGATGTATCTGGCAATCTAAGTGTAAATGTACTTATAAACATGTACACTGAAACAGATTCAAGTCAACCACTACTGAGATGTGTGGTTAACTGAAACCAACCACCAAAGAACAGCAGTATCCACAGTCTAGCATTTAAATCCATATAAAAGTAACTGCCTTTACAAGGACCCAAACTTTAGAACTCTCGACTTAAAAAATCAGCTGATTTTGCAATTTAAGAGTTTAACCACAATACTAACCAGATGGGTTAAAAATGGACTTTTTTTACATAAAAGTACAGCGCAAATGATGATTTATGAACACACTATATGGACAGGAAAATAAAAATAAATTCCACAAGTGTTTAAGAGATTTTAAAAAAGTGGCGTAAGTTTTTAATGAATAGCAATTACATTTAAGAAAAAAAATATAAAGAAAGCATATACTTGCTATATTTAAAAAATAATTAAAGGTAGTTCATTGTTTGCAAGCTGCAAACTGCCAACAAAAATTATAAAACAATAAATTATAAAAAATTATACAATAAGACAAAAATTTATATCATATTAGTTTCAGTACTAAAGACCTGAAGTGGTATATTGTCACACTTCCATTACAATAGTTAAAAATAATAGTAAAAAATTATTTTAGTGTAAATTAAAAAAAACACACACAAATGCTTTTAAGTATTATTAACCTCAACCTTTATTATCATAATTATTAATTAAGCATATCCATATAAAAAAATTTATATACATTAATAAATAAAAATTAAATATAAAATAACCTTTATAATGTATAAAGGAAGAACAAGGAACAAGAGATTTATTCTATATTATAAAATACATTGCTTCAACGGTTAACTTTAGAAAGTTAAACGAGGGAAAAGTGAATTACATTCAATACATGGTTGATGCCGGTGGATCAAGGGATAAGAAACGCTGTAAGAAAAGAGTTAGAACGGAGAAGAGGGTGGTGTGAAGGAGATGGAGACACCAGCTGTGCCACTGTGTCAATAATGTTTGCTTTGCCCAACCAACCCTCAACAAGCAAGCACTAGCGCAATCCAATCTCTTCTGTTTACACTTCACTAGTTATAATATTTCTAACATTTACCTATCTGTTACATCTCAGCCACAGAATGTAAGACCAACAGAAAACCCCCAACGGCTCACTCTCTCTCTTTACACTTTCTTAAATCTGTTTACATAAATTCTCCTCTTCACAAACTCATGTATCTTCATTATTTTCTTTTCATTTCAAAGTTTATTCATTTAGTTACTGTTTATTTTGAATGTTTTCAGTATAACATACCCAATTAAAAATAACATTGACAATCAGTACAATATACCTGAAGCCAACGTATGTATAAATGAAATGTATAATGCACATGTTGCAACACCTCAACTACAATACCAACTGATTACAAATTAAACATAAATACAATAGCACATAACTAAAATGCCTAGCTACATTCTGGGAAACAATGATATCAACTTGAAATAACATTAATCAAATCAGATAAACCATAAGAATTATGACATGTTAGGATCTACTATCATCTTGTTACCGTACAAATTGTTTGATATACGATTAAATAATAACTAACTGAAATTCAAAACACCTAATAATTATTAATCTTTATTAACTTGGCTCTATCTGTTAATATTTACAGTAGAAAACAATAACAAAAGTATCCCAGAAAAATATTTATTCAAATGAAGTTTTTTTTAATTAATTCTATGTTTGTTTGTTATCTTGTATAACATTTTATTTTTAAAGTTCACAGCAGCCTTTTCTGCTTTACTGTTTCTTTCTTAACTCAGATCTTCTATAAAAAAATATACAATGCTTCATCAGTAAAGCTAAAAGCTGTACATATGCTATTTTTTGTCTTTCAGAGAGCTCTTCTGTATCATAGTCTTCCTCAGGCCTCTGCACTACATCTTGCAAATTTTCATTTTCTATTTATATGCAAAGCTACTTTTTCAGAATCTTTATAAATTATATATTTATTTAGAAATGATTCAGTTAGCAGGTTATCTGGTCATCATAATTTTCACAATTTTACATAACTCAGATAACATCAACAGAGGGCTTCAAATATTATTAAAATTCCACCTTCCATACTTTCAATTTTTTTAAATTAATACAAAGTATTTTCACTAAAACTTTACTAAGTATCATATTTTAAGCTGCAAAAATCAATTTTAAGGTGGTTAAATTCAGATTAGTCATTGAATAATTGAATAATTTTTATTATTACATTAGCTAGAAACAAACAGTAACATTATTATTGTTCAACAATGCTATTCCCTGAAATGTGTCACATGAAATAGTAGTTTATTAATATTAAGTAATCTATTAACATTTAGTTAATTAATCAAAAAGTGGGGTAATTTCAAAATATTTTCATTCTGTAAACTTTCTTTTGTTACGGCTCAAATCATTTAAACTTGAATTAGTATTAATATATATATATATATGAATATGGAATATTATCCATGTAATAAATGAATGTGTTCATTGAATATTAACACTTAAATAAGTTTTGCTCAGCTGCTAAACTCGCACTAAAAATTATATTTTACTTGTCATTAAAGTTGGAATTTGATGGAAAGTTAATGATATCAAATACCTCTGAATTTCCATGATCATAATTTAGTGGAGATTTATTAGGATAGCTAACCACCGGTGTTCTTTGGTGGTTGGGTTTCAATTAACCACACTTCTTAGGAATGGTCGACCTGGGATTGTATAAGACTACACTTCATTCACATTCATACACATCATCCTCATTCATCCTCTGAAGTAATATCTTACGGTAGTTCCGGAGGCTAAACAGATAAAGAGAGAGGATAGTTAACCACATTAATCATCTATTTCACATTGCATCAACTCATAATTACTTTCAACTGTAAACCTGATCTAGCAGTGAGTTACTGATGAATCAACAGGATGCCGATTTTTAATGTTTTCAACTGAATTGTCTACACAGAGTTTGTTATAATAAAGAAAATCCCAAACATAAACCTCATATATATCTACTTTACTTTAAGTACAGCTTGCCTTTAGGCAAAAGTACTTTACTTTCAACTTAGATGTAAATGAATAAGCAAAAGTTAATATTTTTACACATTAACGTTCATGAATAAGATAATAACATTTCTATATAATGATTATTATTTAGCAAATATATTTTCCTTAAACAATTTTAACCAAAATATGAATGTTTCTAAATGTTTATGTGGCCCATTATCTGTAAATCTAACTTGACACGATACCTAAGAGGAATGATACATTTTATATATAATAATTTTCATACACACACTAAAAAAAATTTATTTTATTCCATTAATAGGTAGTATTATGATGGCAAAAAATTTTGGTTTTCAGATTTCAACAGAAATATAAATTTTGACTAGTTTTGGTATGATGTTTGTACAAACGTATCTCTCGTAAAACTCAAAAATGATTAGCAGCTGTAGGATGTTGAAATTTTGGATTTAGGACTGTTGTAACATCCAGTTGTGCACCTCCCCTTTTGATTGAAATCAACTGAACCAAAAGTGTCCAAAAAAAAAGCCCAAAATTCCCAAAAAATTGGTTTTGGACTTTCTCTTAACTGCATTAATAAGCCCTCATTAAGAGCTTTTCAATGATAAATCATAAGTGTATTATTTTCATTGGTTCCCGAGTTATAGCCAAATAAAATTTAATTAATGAAATATTTGGGTCTTATAAGGGAAGATGCATTATTTAGAATCAGATTTTATCTCCTTTCCTTTTTTTAAACTTTTTTTTTAATTTATTTTTTAACTTTCTTTTTAAATTTAAATATATTGATTTATTAATAATTATTAATCTGCAATTGTAAAAAAAATATTACAATAAATAACAATTCAATAATAACAATAAGAAAAAAAAATCATAAGTTATTAGTGGAAAAGATTTATGTACTTTTAAAAATGTGCATTTATAATAGATTGGGTGAAACATCTGATTACACCACTCTGCAACATTTTTTATGTTTTGATGCTTTTATGTTATTTTCCAAGTATTTTCATTGCTGAATCCAAATATGGAGTCTGATTTCACCTAACACGTATAGTTATCATACAACCTGTCATGATATTATTACATTTTTACATGTTTTGTCTATATGAGAGGGTATTTTCATCAATACCAAATTAGTAGTTGGCATCACTGATCAGAGCGCCATTTGCTGTTTCCCTCTCCACAACTAGATGACACAGCTTGTTTGAGGTTA
>JAAAKQ030228071.1:0-11331 GCA_010016005.3 Zanna intricata | reverse complement strand
GATTATTTTTGTTACTGTCAATCTGTTTCCTGTCATGCATAATTTTTGCTTCTTTAATTACTTTATCCAAGATTTTAGCATAAGCTTTATATTCAGATTTCAGTGTTATATTATTAGGAAATATATAATATTTCAATATTATATATATATATATATATATATATCAAACAGAAAAAGAATATTTTATATTAAAAAAATATTTTTATATATTAAATATAAAAATAAATTAAATAAAAATAATTATTTTATTAATTTATTTACAATAATTATTTATTATTATAATTATTTTTATATTAAATTACATATAATTTTTATAAATATAAATATTTTTTTTTAATTTTTATTTTGTATAATATATATATATATTTATGATTAATTCTCCAAATAAGTTCAAAGCTTGTGTCGTTGGAATATGAAATGCATACAAAACATGCCATGCCTGACTGAGATTTGAATACAATGTGTTATAGAAGTAGAATACTATGATTGCACAGTCTGATTTTATACCAAATCATGCTGCAGTAACAATTTATTTCTTTGCATTCTCAAGTTTAGAGGCCTGTTTTAGCACATACACTGCACTTTGTGTTTGCACATAGGAGGAATAGGCAAAGGAGTTTTCTGTAATCAAGAGTTACAGTTGCTGAAATTTTTCACAGGTTGTATACACAATGTACTTGTAGAATAGTATACTATTTATAAGTGAACTCAATAGTATTTACACGCTCTAGTATGCATTAATATTAATTGTCTTATCCTAATTTATCAGTTAATTTGGAAACAACAGAAAATATTATAAAAGTTGCATCTGCCGTAAATAAATAATTCTGTAAAAAAATGTATGACTAATACCCAAGTTAAAAACAACTCCCCGATACTAATTATTCTGTCCACTAAACTAGTCCTACGGACTTTCATTCATGTTTTCAAAAATAAACATGTATAATACTTCTTAAATCATTTTAAAATTCTTCCATCCTCTTATAAGTACTATATAACACTAAACATGTTTCACCATATTAACAAATACACACACAAATAACACACTTTTATTATATTTATTATAATTTTATAATTACAAACGTCATTACTAGTCTTACAAGTAACAGTGGCTTAAAAATTCTTATTTTTCTTCTGACAATATGATAATTATTATGTTACAAAACATAGTTTTTTTTTTTTAAATACTATTTATTTGTTTACTTTTCAATTTATTTTCTGTATAAATAAAATTTACCAAAGCATATGTAACTTAAATACACTTAAAACACAATTACAATTTTTAATATTCCTGAACAAAGGTTTTAAATGTTTATGGTACATATTAGCAACCAATATTAAATGTGATTAGTGGTTTCATGTGAAATTTTTGGAGTTAATTTCCTTAGTAAAAGAAATGTATTTGACATTGTCTGAAGAAAAAATAAATCTTAAAAAAATAAAGCCTACTTTATAGAAGACAAACTGAAATCACAGAAATGAACAACGGTGCACAAAAAAAAAAAAACATAAAAATTATTGTTTTTAGGGTGTGAGTATTGATAATCATTACCAACCTTCAGCCATTTACACATGTTAACATTATTCACTGAAACTGAATTCAAAGTTGTTTAATTTCAGTGATGTATGGAAATCATTTTTTAATGTTTACTGCTTAGAATACAAATATTAATTTTGAATTTTTTTTTCTTTGCATTTTTCTTATTACAGATCCTTAAACTTCCAAGATACTATTCCATTTAAAATGTACAATGTATCATGAAACAGGTAGTTATAAAAGGATTCAGTTTACCATTTTATAATTTTTTTTTTAATAAAAATCTTCATCATAAAATATGAGGATCAGCCAATAGGTTTCACAAGATGGAAGTTGTAAGAGTACATACAGCCAGATTGTAGCTAGATTCCCCCACTATAAACTTGGTGTCAATGTGCTTTATGTCAATGTATTTAAAACAACTTGGTGTGATTAAATTTTTATCAAAAAAGTTCACGCAAGAGACACTCATCATTATTTTACAAGTAATTTATAGTGATGAAATTGAACTACTGTAGATGAGTGAGCAATAAAAATTTTAGCCTAGGGAGCTAGTTAAGTGAATAATATGGACTATTATTCTGAAGTGTCAAACACACATATGAAACAGACTACCCGGATACTTAGATAAATGTAAATTCTGTGCAAGAGTTGAGAAGCCATGTATGCCATATTTAAAAATCCACAGAGTCAATAATCCTTATTCACAGTAATACTCAACCAACACATCATGTATTCCTACTAAGAATTTTGCAAAGTTGAAATTTAAATTTATTACAATGCAATTTTCACTTCCCGAATTTTCTAGGATCTAGACAATCATGAGTTCTTCACTAACAGGATGAAAAAACTCATTCACGATTAAGAGAAATGTACAGTTTTATAAAGTGATTACATTGAAAAATAAAAATAAGATCTTGTTTAGTTTCATACCCTTTTATTTTTATTTTTTGATAACGCTTTCTGTTTTTGAGTTATTAGCAAAGTGAGCATTACTTTTCAACCTCCCATTTTATAGAAAAATTTATTATACAAAATTGTATACTAAACTGTATTCTGGGTATAAATATGCCAGAAAAGTTTTGCAAAACAGAAAGAAAGTCAATAAGGATTCAAGAAACAATTTTGAACATATTATTACTAAAACAAGAACATAAAAACATTATTTTGATGGGATTTAAAAAAGATAAAGACAAAAGGCTTCTGCTTTACCTTCACCTAAAACAGTTTTAAGAGGCTGTTTTGAAAAATTATTACTATTTTTTTTTTTTTTTTTTTTTTTTTTTTTAATTAATAAACATAACTAAAATTAAATTATAAATAAACATATATAATTCTAAAATTCAACAAACCATTTTATAATTAAAAATAGAAGTCAATGATATAGTTAATGGCCAATATTTAGTAAATCTATCTAAACGTGCTTTCATCTTCTCTATAGCATATGGTGGATGTCTTTCTGATGATGATAATTTTAAAGGCACTAACTTATTCATTTGCATTAATGTTCCAAAATCCTGTGAACAAACAAAGTAAGAAATTGTTACTTATGAAAAATAATGTAAAATATATTAATGTTAAAATATGATTTAGTATTGTTTAAATATTATTTTGTTTTATCATTACTAATTTATAATTACAAGAAATTCTTTAACTGCCAATTTAATAATTTTTTTCTAAAAAAAGATGCTACCTGCTTTAAAGTACACACATTAATTAAAAAATTTAAGAACAAAGTTTTATATCAACAAATTCTTATCAATAATTTTTACTTCCTTGTATAAAGTAAAGGAAGTATTATGGTAGTGAAAAATTTAAGTTCTCAAATTTCAATAGAAATATCCATTTTGACCATTTATGAATCTGTTTTGACTAGTTTTGGTGTGAAGTCTGTATGTACATATTTATATATCTTGCATAATTCAAAAACAATTAGCCATAGGATGATGAAATTTTGGATTTAGGACTGTTGTAATATCTAGTTGTACACCTCCCCTTTTGATTGCAATTGACTGGACGAAAAAAGCCTAAAATCCAAAAAATTTGGACTTTGGACTTTTTCTTAACTGCAGTAATAAGCCCTCATTGAGAGCTTTTCAACGATAATCGTAAGTGGCATTTATTTTTGTTGGTTCCCAGAATTATAGCCAAATAAAATTTTAATTAATGAAATATTTGGATCTTACAAGGGGGAGGGATCTTATTTTACAGGATCTTACATTGGTTCAAATCAGACTTCATCTCTTTTTTTACTTTTTTTTTTTTTATTTAAATATATTGATTTATTAATAATTATTAACCTCTGTAAAAAAAAAAAAAATGGTACAATAAATAACAATTTATTAACAAGAATTAAAAAAAAATTTTAAATATAAAAAAATATCAGAAATTATTATGAAACAAAATTTTAAGTAATTTCTATTTTTTTTAAAAACATGTATAAGTAATTAATCAGGTGTACATGGTAGTCATGTGGTATCCATGTAAGATTTTTTGTTAACGTGTAAATAGAGATTCATGTAATCTAATAATTACATAAACTTTCAATGTTTTAACTGACATTTATAAAAATTTCAAAAAAATTAATGATTATTTCAAGACCATTTGGATTTAAGTAGGGCTGAAATTTATTTTCAATAATATAAAAAACACAGAGATGTTTTACAGTAAAACATCAAGTTTTACAGCTTATACGCTACAGCTGTTATACAACTTAATATACTAATTAAAAAGAGTTCTCTGCTAGTCATATTCCTTTTTAGCACAGCAGTTAGGAAAAATAAACATATACTTCTGAAAAAAAAAAAAGAAGATATAGGTATTTTAAGATATTCTTTACAATTAAATTTCTGATGTAACATGACAGTAAAACCAAGGTGTTAATGATATTACTTGAATACAGCATATTTGTGTTATGATACAGAATTTTAAGGAATTTAACTATTCAACAGCCTAGGTTGTATTTTTACAGCATCAGTGTCTGCTCTTATATGGCATTGAAATGCGAGTCATTTTGAAAAGGGGTTATAAAAAGATGTAGAGTTGAAATTTTTGTTCTCCAGACTTGTGAATATGCAAGAGAAGATCATGTAAGAAATTCTGACACTTGGATTGAAGTAGTTATTTTTTCTGCCATTCAAAACATGATTTTTAGATAAAGAGAAGTGAGATAGCATTTTAAAAGAGCGGATAATAGCAAATTGCAAATAAAGTCATTAGAGTACAAATATGTCAGAAGAGATTTCCCAGATCATCTTACAAAAAAAAAATAAATAAATAAATAATATAAAACAGTAATTTTAAAACTTTACAATATTTTTGTTTTCTGTTTTTCTTTTTTGCATTGAGCAATCCTTTTTCTAATCCTGTTTACCTCATTAACAATTAGCTGCCAGTATAGAATGTAGACATACATTTAAAGAAAAACTATTGTATTTCAATTTTTTAAATTTATTTATCTTCAAACCATTATGAATAAAAATCAGTTTAATGGCTTTAATCATTAAAACATTCTAACTTTCATTAATACCCTTTTCTTATAAGATACTGTTTAGTATAATTACAATGATCAGTAGCCATTAATAAATGCCAGTAGCAAATAGGAAAACTGTAGTGTTATTGGCCTTTTTTTTCTTTAGCCTCTGGAACCACTGTTAAGGTATTACTTCAGAGGATGATGTGAATGAAGAATGTGTCTTGTACAATCTCAGGTCGACCACTCCTGAGAAGTGTGGTTAATTGAAACCCAACCACCAAAGAACACCGGTATCCACCATCTAGTATTCAAATCCCGATAAAAATTTTTCCTTTACCAGGATTTGAACCTTAGAACTCCCGACTTCGAAATCAGGTAATTTGCGATGTCGTGTTAACCACTAGACCAACCCAGTGGGTTAAGAGTTGTTGGCCTAACATTTATCAAATATAATTTTTCCTAATGGGATTTTAATAATTAATTTAAACAAATTACATTTCAGGAAGACACTATAAAATGAATTCATCTTTTTACAAAGAGGTGGAGTAAAAGTTAATTTTTTTCCTGGGCACACAATGAGGTTTCAATATCAACACCTGACACAAAATTACTAGAGTAAAGAATTAAAAATTAAACAGATGTAAAATGCCTAAACAAAATAAAACCAGAATAAAAACAATATAAATATCTAACATAAAACAAAAAAATTGCCATACGTCAAAAAGCAAAAACATATTACAGTTTTAATCAAATAATTGAATCCAAAATCAAGGCCTAAAGAAATCATAAGACATTTGATAACATCGATACATTGTTGCCTAGAATATTTCAGATGTTGCCCTTAGTCTGAACTTCCGACCCCAATGTCGTGTAACAGAAACAGTCCACAACAATGTGATGTATTGTTAGTTGGCAGTTGTAGTGAGCACAGACAGTTGCCTGATTCAGCATAGTATCTTCAAAACAGTTATAAAAAAGAAATTAATTTAAAAAAATTAAAGTACTGAATGTTTAGCTTTTGCCGACAACATAGCATTTCTTTGCAGAATCAGAACATGAGTCATTCGGCCAAATTAACAAACTGAAAGAATAGCTGAAAAACAGGGTTTCATCTTCTTTTCAAAGACTGAAACAACAAGTGCTGACAAATACTCCAAAAAGACACTAGAAACAAAATATGGCAAAATTAAGTCACCGACCATTTTAAATATCTTGGAGAAATAATTAACAGAAATGTAAGATAAACTAGTGATTGAAAACAAAAAACACAAATTAGAATTAAACCTTTACACAAAAGCGTACAATAAAGAGAACTTTTCTACAAATGCAAAATTAAGGCAATATAGCACTTGTACAGCCTGGAAACTACAAGAAAATCTACTTTAGGAAAAGACAATCTACTGAAGATAGAAAGAAGAATTTAAAGAATGATTTACGGTCCAAAAAAAACCTGCCTGTAAGTCTACAGGCTGAGATCAAATAAAGAGGTATGTGATAAAATTGAAGACCTGGCAGTAACAATATGAAAATGATGACTAAAATACAGAAACAAGATCTGAATGAACCAATCAAGGTTCTAAACAAACAGATTTTCAATAAACTCTGGAGTTATAAAGATCAAGATGACTATGTTAAACAGATGAAAGAAAAACTCAAAAAGTTCAAAATTACAAAGAATGCCTGTTTAGATCAAAAAGAATACAAAAGAAAATTTTTGAACTAAAGTTTGCTGTAGGTAAAAGCCTCAACAGAGGAGAATGAAGAAAGAAAAGCTAAACAGTCCAAAAGAAAGAAGAACTTCTGGAAGAAAAAGAAAGAACTACATGAAATGATATTTGAAAGATCCTTGAAGACGTATCCGCAGAAAAAAAATTGCAGATTGTAGAAGACTATTATTCTAAATAATTTGTTATTTAATTTAATCTATAACAAAAAAAACAAATTTAATAAATCAGATTTTCCAAAATTGATGAAATAACATTCTTCTGAAATAGTAAAGGTTTCTAAGGTAGTTCTTATTGTTTTTGTAAAAAGGCAGAATATATCAAAATGTTGCTTTGACAACAAATACAGAATAGGAATCTTTAGGTAAAAATACATTTATTTATTAGTTGTGCAAATTAATGTAAAAAAATATATATATTCAGATATTTATTTATTTAAGAATGTAAAGAGTATACACATATTTTACTGGTTCATTTCTGATTACTCATAATAGGATTTTAATGCTACAATATTTTTATTGGCTGTTTTTTAATATAAATCAACACTAAAACAATAAACTAATCCAGTATGTTTAAAATGCTTAATTTTTGTTATTTAATATAATAAATATTAATTACCGTAATTCTGTAGTCTGTTACACGACCACCACCACCTTCACTTATAGAAGGTGGATCTTCAAGTATACTTCGAGCAGTACTTAAACTATGAATAAAAATTTCACCTCCATGTGCAACAAGCAAATGTGATATCATTTTGCCACCACCACGACGAGCCATTTCTAACATTACAGATCGACCATTCAACAAGAAGTTAATCAAGCAAGAAGATGGCCGACTAACAAAACAAAAAAGATAATACATAAAAAAATTAATAAATCAAATTATATTATTACATTGATTCTAATAAAAAAAAATTGTATTTGATTATCAATAATAAATAATTAAATTCAATTTAGAACATTATAATTTAATAAAGACTTTTTTGTTTACTACTACTACTTCTATTAATCGTTATTTTAATAAAGTAATATTTAAATTTTTGTTTTAAATAAAACATCAATATTAGAGGAAGATTATTTGTCATATTTTAAACAGAGTTTCGTAACAGTCATTTCCAAAATGACAGCCATTTTAAATAGTGCTGTTTTGGTTATAAGTAAACAGGAAATCATTTTGTACAATAAAAGTTCCCAATATCAGACACAGCACAGGAGTAACAATCTGTGCCATTACTTAGAGGCGTCCACTATTCAGAAAAATCTGAATACAGTTTTACCTTCAGTTGTTGTACAGAAAAAACTTTGAACAGGACAGCAGTATATGGTGTATTTAATTCATCTAAATAAAATTTAAAAAAATTAGTTTCTAATTAAACAGAAAGTAAAATTCAAGGTGTTTTTAATTGTTTTTCTGAAAATAAAACACTATCTTCTATGTTCACATTTGAATAAAAAAAAGCAATACTTTAATACTGTAACTGACAAATAAAATTCTTTACTGTACTAAAATGGTATAAAAACAAGGTAAGCTACAAAAATATTAAACAAAGAAGCTGCAGTATACAAGAATATTAATCAAAACACATGTAAAAAAAAAAATTGTATGTAAAAATAAAAATATAAAACTAAATATGGATATGTATAATTTATTTATACATAGATAGTTTAAAATAGTTGTCTATTTTATTTTGAACAAAGTCCTGGTGCATATTCTTTTCAATAAGCAACTGCACGTCTGATATTAAAATAACGCCTTCTGGTAATCCCCTTATAAGAAATACAGATTTAATTTTCAAACCTCTTCTTTTCCATCCTTTTTCGTGATGGTAATCTGGGTTCACTGTCATTAAAATCATCGTCAGAATCATTTTGTTCATTTTCAAAATAGTCAAGTCTGAGGCAGCTACAAGATTACAGATGTCAAACAATATGTCCTGTGTGTTAAGCACATTGTCAATGTTAAGGTATTCTTTATAGTTTCCAAATGGTTCAATTAGTTCTTCTAATTCACTCTGTTCCACAAAATTTTCATTTGGTTCAGTAAGATTTTCAATGTTGGAATTTAAGTTAGTTTGTCAAGGTTTAATGCCTGTTTTTATGAAAAAATTTCTCTCATTGTCATAGCAGTTACCTGCTTTATAGCCATATGGATCCAACAAACCTATGTTTTTCAAAACCTCATCAGCATCTGTAACTTTCATAGTTGACAATAAGTATTGTAACACCTTTTTTTCTGTACTGAATTTCAAAGTTCTGAATAATTCCCCTGATCAAGCTGTTGACATACTGCAATAGTATTTGGGGAAGAAATATCAATTTTAGATTTTCTAAACTATTTTTAGGGTGAAATTTCACATTGTCTAAAAATAGTATGACTATCCCATTTTGCCTTCCCATTACACGATCAAAAGTTAACAATCAGTCAAACATTATATCCTTGGACATCCAAGATTTTTTATTTGAATACCATTCAATTTCTAATGAATTTATGTTCACATTATTAAGACACTGTGGCTTTGCCAATTATTATTGATTTTTTAAATTTACCTGATGTACTCACAGCCACCAAAGGAGTCTGTCTTTCTTTTGATACCTTCTTCCTGTACATTTTTCCTCTTTCAAACACATTTTTTCACTGGGCAAAGTTCAGAAAACAACACTCGTCTCCACCACTTATCTAAGCACCATTTATCTAACCAACTCCATAATGCTTTTAAATTTATTGTAATAGAGTTCTTTAGCAATTTCTAGGGTTTCCTCACCAAAATTACAGAGACCAAAATGTTATTTAGCACAAGGCCTACAACAAAAGCCTCATAAGTCAAACTGTCAAGCGCTTGACCTGGTGTTTTAGGAAATGTATGTTTGCTTAACCGATTGTCATTTTCAGTCCATGACTTTAGGATATCAAGTTTGGTATTTAAGATATCACTATCTGAGTTTTTCCAACATCACAAAATTTTGCCGTATACTACTTTTTCTTTTAACGTCAAGTGTTTACGATTTTGAGATATTTTAATTTCCAGTAACAATGGTTGTAATAATTAAAAAAGGTATTACAAGAAAAAATACAGAACTATACCGTAACAAAAATATTACAAATATTCAATGTATAATGAACACTTGCACAACAACTGATGACAAATCATGCTGGATGCATGAATTGATTGAAATCATAACATCAACATCTACGCAAAAAATGATGCAATTCACAACAGATAAACAAATTAGTCTCACTGAGTATAAAATAAAAAAAGGAAAATTATAATTTTTATTCCTACTGTTTGTTTTTCAGAACCGATTGAACAGTTTTTATATATAAATTCATTGTCTGTGTCCTTCTAAGCATTTTATTTATTAATACCAATAAAAAAACTGCCAGGAACTCTACATGTGTCCAATATTAAGAGGATTGCATCATTGGAAAGTGTTATTCAAGGGAAGTTTCAATGTACTAACCATGTGTTTTAACAACACAAAATAATACATATATTTCATAATTATAATTAACAACTGAATCTAAAATGGGATGTGGAAAAATAAAAATTCACATTAAAATGTTAAATAAAATGACATCAGTTAGGAAAAGTAACAATTTCTTAATGCTTCAAGAAAAGCCAATTGGATAGATATCATAAATGGAAAATATAAACTGTAGACCAAAAAAATAGAATGTGTTAAAATAATAGTTCTGCTGTCTGATTAATAAAGTGAATACAAACATTGTCAGTTTTTAGCAATAGAAGTCAATTTTTTTGATTATTAAAATATGGAAATTTCAATTCCCACTTAGCTAACAGTCAATTTACATGAATTATACTAACAGAGAATAAACAACCTTACATTATAAATATGACTTTTATACTGAAAACATTTTTCTTATTTTATAAAGTAAAATAAGATGTAACATTATATCCTAAAAAATAAAAAAATGATGGCATAATAAATATTAAAAAATAATAACAAACTTAGGTGATATCAGTTAGTAATAATTAGGTGATATCAGACAATTAGTGATATAAGTTGGTAAGTTCAAAGAAGACTGTTCAAAGAACTGATAAAGGACAACAAACACTAAACAAGGACACATCACACGAATGCACATCCTGTGGCAAATAAAGATAATTTACTAATTTTCCCACAAGTAACATAATAATAAATGAAAGCAACTTATATAAGATAACCGAGATAATGGATATATCAATGTTTTAAAAGACTAATTAAAAAACTCCGCTGATCAATTTGATTTTTAAAATGCAAGAACATAATACCTATTGACATCAACAGGAGTAACTCTATGCATTGAAGTACAATTATGCATTTCAGCAGCTGAACAGCCTCTTGGTGTACACCATTTTAATGTAACAGTCTCATAATCTCCACCATCTTTGATTACACCAACATCAGCAGAATTACCTAAATAAAAAGTTAAAATTTTAACTTTTACGATTTTAAAAAAAAATCTGCTTTAAAGTAGTTTTTCATATTTTAATATATTTTACGTACACATATATTATAACTGTTAACGCTTTGGCTAAACTACTAGCCGTATGGAGGATAATTGATAAGTTAATAAAATAACAATAACAATACTCT
>JAAAKQ030228027.1:0-11333 GCA_010016005.3 Zanna intricata | reverse complement strand
AAAGTTTAGTTTGGTAATTAATGTAACTATTTATATTGGTTGGAATTAATTGTATTTATAAATAATGAAAATATTTGTAATAGAAGCAAATAGACTTTTCTAGTATTTTCTAGACGTACATCTAAGAGTATATATAGCGGGTGAGGTAGCTTGATATCGTGTTGGTTATCTACGAATCATGTTCTCACTTTAATTGGCAACCGTGATAGTATTGTTAAAAAATTGTGAGGAAGTCGATATCGTGTTGTATACGAATCATTCGCTCACATCAACCATTTGAACGAAAAAGATGACGGAAAATCTCGCGAAGCGTGTTATACATTTTTTTTCTTTGTAATTATGAACGTCGTTTCTTAAAATCCAGCTAAATCAGTTTATGTTTTAGTCTGAGGAACAGAATTTGAGAAGCTTTTTCTTATTCTTAAACTTATTTGTTTGTTTGAAAAAATATGCATTTTTTAATAATTCAGTGATTTAAAATAATAATTACTGTTAGATTTATATTACGATAAAGCCTATTTCAATCAGTTCCAATATCTATAGAGTGTAACGGCTCTAAATATTGCCAAGCTAACCTGTTGCTTATGTGTCTATCGAAATTATTGAACGTTGCTATTAAAATTACAAATTTCAATTTCATCAATAGACTATTTGTAAGCGACCATGAAATAAACGTGTATGAGCCGCTTAAAATTTTAATGACAGAAAAATAAACCAGATATAATGAGCTGAGAGTTTAATTTGAATCAGTATTAATGATTCTATGTTTAAATGCACTAAATAAATCTGCACACGCTCATGTACAAAACTGTAATAATAGACATGTAAATAGTTTCTTTACTTGCGAGACGTTGATGTTAAAATAAGATCTGACAAACATTTAAACAATCCAAATGACAGTTTTTCATCTAACGTCTTAACACCATTACCACTAATTAAATGGCCACCATTATCTTGCAATCTTAGGCAATTAAATTTTTTATTTTTTTTTAACATCCAGAACCACATTAAGGTATAAGATTAAGGTATATCTAAGAACTACATTAAGATGAGATGAATGAATTGTAGTGAGTGTGAAAAATGACATGCCTGATCGATATTCGAACCCGGTACCTCCGGATGAAAGGCCGAGACGCGATCACTCGTGCCATGGGGCCGGCAATTAAATTTTATCTACGTGTGCTTATATCTATATCTTCTTTAAGGTAGAACGAAATTATTATTACTTTGTATGTATTGGCACATATCAAGAAAAACAAAACTGCACCACACAAACCGCAGAATCTATTAAGTATTATCCAGATACTGTAAGACGTTTTCGAACATTCAGCAAAATGGTGTTCATATTGATCAATTAACAGTGAAATTGTATCAGTACATTCAATAATAAATACATATTTTGATAAAAAATTATTTTAAAACAAAAAATGTTATAGTAATTTTTCACTTTTTAAAATATAAAAACAGGATTTTTGTTGTAAGTATTAAAAATCAAATACAACAAAAAAAATCTGAAATCTTGCAGTGCATTGAGTTAAAATGTAGGTCTTTGACACTTCCTGCAAAATTATTTTACAACGAAACCACATATATATATCGACCTTGCTGTCAATGCTTGTTTCACAAAGACGAATAATGGACGCGGATGTCTATTCAAAAATTCTTCGACGGTAAAAACTATTCTACATAAAAGTTAATTTTCATTGTTTTTGACAATACAGTAATCCTTCACGAGTTCCCTCTCATACGAAAAATCTAAAAGATTCAAATCTATGGATCGGGCAGACCTCACTCAACCTCCTCGGCCATCTCACGTAGTTACAAATTTTTTCATTATTTTAATATAAGGTACGGTAGAAATTACCTAAAATATCCGAGTATATGTTCAGATATTTCCTATGCCGTAACATGCAGTCTCTAAGAATAACATGTATCCTATGCCAGATCTTCTAGGGAAAATGAAATAGTTTCAAATCATCGTCATTGACACAAACATTTAGTTGTATATTGGCATGAAAACTCACTGAAATGTACGTAAAATATCTCCCGCACACATACTTGAGTGCGCGCACACAGAGTATATGATCGTTGCTTATTCTGGCGTATACATTGCCAGTTAATGTTTGTCTTGATTTACATTGGATAATATTTAATAAAAGTGAGATTAATTGAGATCGTCGAATAAATAGCGATGTTAACCTCCTCTCTCTTCCCATCCCTACAGTCATGGACTCTTCTGATTTGTTACACCCATACAAACGATTATACAATTTCTTGAAACTAATACTTCTTTTAACAATTTAAAATCTTTAAATATTCCATTGGATTGAGTGTTTATTTGTTCATTAATTATCTCCTGTCCTTTTAACTTTAGCTTGAATATTTCAATATTTTCTGGAATATTTAAACGTTTTCCTTTTTCTACGTAATGTACGAGTATATTTTCATGGATTCTGTTTTTTATTCGAAATATATTCTTTTTCTATAAAATGTGTTGAATAATTTAAAACTTTTTATCATATTTATATGATCTTTTAAATTCATTAAATTTTGTTATAAATTTTCCCTCCGTTTGTCCTATATACTTTGTTTTACAATCACATTTTATTTTGTATACGCCATTTCTGTTGTAATTGTCCTTTTCTTCTACATTATTTCTAAATTTATTCCTGACGGTATTATATGTGGTAAATACTATACTTTGTTATGAATTTAAAAATATCCTTGAGTTTATATATTTATTTTTTGCGTAAATATGAGATATTGTGTAAATAAACTCATTTCTTGTCCATCCGACTGCAACTAGCACTTTTACACATATGGGGGAAGGCAAACGATCGGCGACAGTTTTAGAAAATTATCTTATTAGCTAATGAAATATGTGTGTGTGATAGTCATTCATATCTGTATCCCGGTAGGTAACAACCGGTTAAATACGTCTAAAATTTTAATTACTACATTTCCATTCAATTTATTTTGCTAAAAATAAAATAAGAACAAAAAAATTATAATTCTGAAAAAACTGATGTAAATAACGTCATTAAAAATAAACATAAATTTAAGAAAGTTCAACTTAATTCTCTATAAAATCAACTAGAAATTTTTATTTGTTTATGGTAAATTAACTATGTTATTTTATTTCAAAAGATAAGAAGAATATCTTCCGACAAAACTTATTCGTGTTTTACCCCATTTTTCTTAAAACCTTGAGATCAGAAACTACTTTTATTCAATTTCTTAGATCCAAAACCGTAAGGAAGCACCAAATTAATGCCACAATTTGTACCCCAATTATCGTAGTATGGTTTAATTTCACAGAGGGAGCAGAAAGCAGGAAATTTTTCACGAACCGAAACCCGCTAATGAACCGTTTTCTGATCTACTCGTATGTTTATGATCATTTTTTACTTATTTATACAAATTTTTGACTTACTTACATGATCGTTTTTTGACTTACTTGTACGAAGTAAAGAAAGTATTGTAATAGCGAAAAATTTATGTTTTCAGATTTCAAAGGAAATATCTATTATAAATATCCCTGACTCCATTTTGACTAGTTTCGGCGTGACGTTTGTACGTACGTGTATATGTACGTATCTCGCATAACTCAAAAACGATTAGCTGTAGGATGTTGAAATTTTGGATTTAGGACTGTTGTAACATCTAGTTGTGTACCTTCCTTTTTGATTGCAATCGACTGAAATAAAAGTGTCTTAAAAAGCCCAAAATTCCAAAAAATTAGTTTTTTCGACTTTTTCTCAACTGCAGTAATAAGTACTCATTGAGAGCTTTTCAATTATATTCATAAATGGTACTTATTTTCATTGGTTCCAAAGTTATTCCAAATAAATTTTTTTATAAATGAAATATTTGGATCTTCAAAGGGAACGCATATTGGTTTGAATCAGACTTTATCTCATTTTTCATTTTTTATCTTTTTTTTTTTAAATTTAAATTTAATGATTTACTAATATATTAATAATTATTAACCCGTGATTGTAAACAAATTTTTACAATAAATAATAATTCAATCATAGTAATAAAAAAAAATTAAATTAGAAATTATTAGTGAAATAAAATTTTATGTATTTTTAAAAATGTGTAAATGAAATTTGATATGCATTATTACATACGTATATATGTAATAGATTTGGTGAAATATTTTATTTTATTTTTTTTTTTTGAACCTCAAAGATCACCGTTATATATTGCTTCAGAGGATGAGATGAATGGTTTGTAGCGTGTGTGAAAATGCCATGTCCGACCGAGATTCGAATCCGGGACTTCCGGATGAAAGGCTGAAACGCTATCACTCGTGCCACGGAGGTTTGCTATCTGATTATTTAATATTAATTGAAAATTATAATTCAGAATCGTATTTTCTTTGGATTTTTTGAAACTTATTTAATCACCAACTCACGAAAATACTAATAATACTGATCTAGTAATATGACTAATAAAGGGACTTTTACACTGTCCTAATATTTCAGGTAAGGTTGTATAATAATTGTATTAATATTTGATTTTAATAAAAACTAATATTCCATCAGTTGTGTAACTGTCCACTTTATTAAAGAATTGGAGGATCGTACCTCATTTTCAAGTGAAATAAGTTTAAATGTAGTACAGCAAAAAATGTGTAATTCAGTTATTTAACAGTCGTACTAGGAAGTCATGTGGTTTCCATATCAGATTTTCTTACTTTTAACTATAGAAGCCTCGGCCGAGAGATTTTCGTACAATATGGAATCACTCAGTAGATAAGTTTGGGCGGTAATTTTTCTAGGGTATTTCTGTATAGTAAGACCTAAGTTATAGTACTATAATTTTGTTTAAAATGTAAATATAAAGTAATATTTATAAATATCTATAAATAATACATTTATCTATTTCGTTAAACGGAATATTTCATTAAACTATTTTTTGTTTTGCGAAATTATGCAGAAGATAGGTTTAATCAATATATTGTGAGTAATAATAAACAACAGGATTGAAAAGCACTATGCAAAACGTTCTTTATGCATTTATCGATTTCATTTACAGTGTAATTGTAAGCAAATAATATAAAAATATATTTATATTTGGTGTGTGTACTCACGCGCGCGTTTTGTAAACGAGAGGGGTGCTTTTAATTCTTGTACATATGCCAGTTTTCGTATTGATTTAGAAGATTTAGGTATAGGAAGAAAATAGATAATCAGAAAGACTGGAAGTGAAGCAGTAAACAAAGTTAAAAGTAAATAATAAAACCAAATAAAAGAGAGAACGAAAGAAAAGAGTAAGAGAAAAACCAATGATGTTTTTTGAAACCTCCTTTTTTCCGTCAAATTCTCTTTTTCTACCACTCTACTCATCCGTTTTCTAGTTATTTTCTTTCTCTCGAGGGAAAGAAGTACTAGATTAGAGGCTTATTTGAACACACACACATGCGCACACATACACACACACACATGCGCGGCGTTCGTACACACATACACCTTTACCTGATACAGCTAGCTACTCAATAGTAAATACTGTAAAATATATGGTGCTTCCACCTTACAGTTATAGATCTCATTCCGTATACAAAACCGCGCAAAAGAAATAAATACAAATATATATATAAAACACAATACGTTAACATATTGACCCACGAAATCATTCGATTTCCTCATTGAGGTATATTATAATGTAGAAATTCATTATACAAATATGAATACATATAGATTAACTTAAAAAAAATGATTGCAGTACAATTTAATAAACTCTTTTCTTACTTGCGTTGAGGTGAAAATTAAACTTCTTACTCAATAACAAAGTAGAAAATTATAATTATTTTTATCACCTAAATAGACAAGTAAAATTTTCATAAAGAAAATCCTATTCAACATATCGGCTCGCTCTCTTATCCGATTAAAAAATACTTTCCATTCTAACTCCATTACACACACTGCCATATCAAATCATATAATTTAAGCTACCATGTTTTTGAGTTATAAAACCAACACGGGCGCGCACGTAACCTCATAAAATAATTAAATAAACACCGGAGGGTGCATTTTAATTAACAGCAATACTAATTTGTTGATAATTAAATATTCAACTTATTCCTTTTACTTCAACTATAACCGTTTGTTTGTTCACTTCGAAAATGACAAGAGAAATTTCACTTTGAAAAAGGTCGTAGCCTTTCTCAAGAACACTAATTACCTAATGCTACTTTTACTTGAGAATCTGAGGACATTAGTTAAATACTTTATAAGAATTAAATTCTGACGGTTGAAGAAAAATACTGTAATACTGCATATAATTTTAAAACAAGACAAGAATAATTTCGAAATTAATTAGATTCTTTACAGAATTTTTGTTTGCAAAATATTTTTACGGGCAATTTAACGAAATTATTGTATGTCTCAAAATGGGTGTTTGGGACACTGATTTTTGTATTTTACAATAATTTTCTTAAGTTTTGCTGGTTCCAACATTTTCTGTAAAGCTTCATTTTACGCTTGAAGCAGATAAGAATGCAGTTTCCTGCAAGCTAAAACTCGAAAACGTAATAGTGTGTTTTCACACTAGATGTGAAGGTTTTTTCTTTATATTTTCTTGTAGAATTAGTTCTTCCCGTTTTTTTTTTTTTTTGTTAGATTTTGCCTTTACTTAAAAAAAGCCAATAATTGAGTGAGGAACAACCAATCAAAGATGAAACATGTACGTATACTTTCTTCTTTTTTTCAACATCTTTTACACCTGGGGGCAGCTGGAACCACCTTTCGGCATGTCGTCAGCCAGCCCCGTGTGCCGTGGCAGCAGATTAATTACTACCCCTCGCCCACAATTTGGACTCCTACAGCGGGTCCCATCAAGTCCTCCTGGGGCGTGTCAACCCCCCGCTTGTGGGGACTTGACGCACCCTTCCTCCAGGAGACTACACTTCCCGCCCTACTAACCTAACCTAATTTAGGGGCCACATGCCCATTAAAAATTGCACGTGTACCCCTCCCACACCCGCGCGCGACCTCTCAAACCTAAGAGGGGCCCGAATGCTTCATCGAAAGTAAACTGATCTAGTACACTCTTGCGTGTACCCTGGACCAGGGCATGAAACATGTATATTTAGGCGGCAGGTATATTACTCTATCGTTAGGCACGTAAATATCTCATTCTACTTAATTCAGGGGGTTTATATTACATGCATGTAGTTTATATTAAACTCACTCAGCAGTTTATATTAAATGCATGTTTTTGTTAAAATGCGTATATAGATGTGAGATGGGTAAACTAATATGGAATATGGTATACTGGAGCTGGATTAGGGAGAACTGTTTATTGCCTAAATAATTGAGTATTGCTAGTCTGTATCGAGAATTAGCTTTTGAACAAGGTTGCGTTATCGTTGATTCTTGTTTGTTAAAATGTGTTTAACTGTTGAAGAACGAATATTCCTAATAGAAACTTATTACAGACGATAACATAGCAATACAGAGGAAATAACATTGGATCAAATATTTTAAACGTGGTTTCACCTTGGTAGAATGTTAGTAGTAAAGAACTATCGGACCTGGAGTACTGAAAACCTCCACATTCACTTTGAATTTTCCCTAACCCACAAAATTAGGCTTATGGTGAGCCGTTTCAAGACGACGAATAAGAAAACCCACGTTTTTTCTTTAAACTGCGGATG
Source organism: Zanna intricata (assembly GCA_010016005.3). NCBI lineage: Eukaryota > Metazoa > Arthropoda > Insecta > Hemiptera > Fulgoridae > Zanna > Zanna intricata. The sequence continues at coordinate 3,670 of JAAAKQ030228027.1, read as the reverse complement.
CTGTCACCTACCATTATCTAAAGTCCATAGCCTTAGTGCAAGAGGATGAGCGTTCCTGCTGCTTGCAACAGAACAGTGAAACTTGCCATACAACTCGCTCTACTATGGAGGACCTACAATTTTTTCGATCGAAGGATCATTTCTAAACAATTTTGGCTTTCAAAATATCTTGATCTGACTGGTTCAGGTTTCTTTTAGTGGCGTTACAAAAATAAATAAAGTAAAAGAAAATGTTATAGGATCACACAAACTGCAGGAAATGAAGACAAACATCGTCAATGTTATTCAGGAAACAAACAGGATAACAAGAGTAGCCAGGAAAACGGTCAAACGTGTTGGCAAGTGCATAGAAGTGGATGGACATAATTTTAAATCCTTTCTGTAAATTATTTATGTAAGTATTTGTTAATAAATTATTATTTTGTAGTCTTAGCTAAGTTATTAGGCCTCTTTTGAGTTAAATACCTTTGTCTGCTTAACGAGTGCTTTGCAGCAAAATTCCACTGTTATTTTTTAAACCTGTTAACATACAAAACAAGTTTATTAATTATAGCCGTTAAGTTAGTATTTTATCCTTTCTTTATACCGTGCGATAACCAGGATGATAATCTAAAGTGGTGCGGAACCATCAGGTTGAAAATGACACGGATCTCTTTCTTAACAGTGATCTTAATAATGTATAAAGGTTATATAACAAACATAATCCCGTTTTAATTCCATCGTTTTAAATTTAATGAAGATATTTTAATTCTTAATTTTTTTCGGGTAAATAGAAGAGAGGAACCGATGGTCCGATATTCACCAAATAAATTCATTCATTTTTTTTTTTTTATTAAAATTTATACATTTCATAAATTATGTAATTAATTAAAAAATCTAATAACAAAGCTGTAATACTATCCCCATTGTAATTTGTTAAATAGTGGAAAAATAGCTGACAATAATTTTTTTTTTTGAGATAAGGTAAAATAGTAGTTTTATGGTAAAATTATCATTATATCTCTAAATAAATGAAAATGGATTTAAAAAATCGGTATTTTTCACTTTTTTTTGTCCTCACTTACCTCCAGATTTAAGAAATTTTGTTAATTTTATACATTAAATGAAACAAAAAAAAAAATTCACTAAAAAATATGCAACCAAATAAAAATTAACTAAGATTTTTTTTTTTGTGGGTGGCGTTGAATTGAGGTTGAATTATGTTGAAATTTAATAGTAATATTATTGCTGAAAGTTTATCATATAAACGTTTAATAATATTAAGAGTAAAAAAAAAAAAAAACAAAAAACGATTTGATAAATTCAAAAACATATATTTTTAAACTTTGATCGGCTCCCCCATCCATAATACTGCCCCCAAAGCAATTTTTTGTTGGGATCAAACATTACTTTTATGCCTATCTACTTTTTGTGTTTAGCCTTCGTAACTACCGCAAGATATTGCTCCAAAGGATGAATGAGGATGATGTGAATGAAAGGTAGTCTTGTACAATCTCAAGTCGACTACTTCTGAGAAATGTGGTTAATTGAAACCCAACCACCAAAGAACACCGGCAACCACGATTTAGAATTCAATTCCGTACCTTTACTAGGATTTGAACCTTAGAACTCTCGACTTCGAAACCAGTTGATTTGCGATGTCGCGTTAACCACAGGAGCTACTTTTACTTCTATGCCTAGGAAGACATTAAAAAAAAAAACTGATGACACCACATGACTTCCGTGTATGCCTATTAAATTTCTTACAAACTTTTTTTTTTTTTAATTGAAAAGTACATAAACTTTTATTAATTCATTAACTACTTTATTAATTTCATTAACAACTTCAGATAGTTTTGTCATTTTTTTTTTCTTTATTGTTAATATTGAATTATTATTTATCGTAATAATTATTTTACCAAGTTAGATTGTTAATAAATAAATCTATTGAAATTAAAAAAAGTTTTAAAAAAATGAGAAGTCTGATTCGAACCGATGCGCCTTGTAAGACCAAATATTTCATTAATTAAAATTTTATTTGATAATAACTCTGGAACCAATGAAAATAAGTACCACTTATGACATATCGTTGAAAAGCTCTCAATGAGAGATTATTACTGCAGTTAAAGAAAAGTCCAAAATCCTAATTTTTTTGAATTGTGGGTTTTTATGGACACTTTTAGTTTAGTCGATTGCAATCAAAAAGAGAGGTGCAACAACTAGATGTTACAACAGTCCTAAACCCAACCTTTCAACATCCTGCGGCTAATCGTGAGTTATGCGAAATACGTTCATTACACGTACTTAAGACATCACACCAAAACTAATCAAAATGGATTCAAGGATATTCATAATGGATATTTCCGTTGAAATCTAAAAACCGAAATTATCGTGATCACAATATTTCCTTTACTTTATACAAGGAAGTAAAAATCTGTTTAACAAATGCATTAAATAGAAAAAGATTTTTTTCACTTCATGGAAAAGAGGGAATTTTGTGGCAAAGCTATTTTTAAAAATAGTAAGAATCATGCAGGTATCTACAGAGCTTAATATAAAGTGGGGATATGTTTCCAAGATTTTGGAAAAATTGCTTCAAAAAACCCTCTCACCCTTTGGAGATAGTGATCCCAAAATTTTACCAAAAAATTACCCCATATAGATGTGTCTGTGTATAAAATTTTATAAAAATTTCTTTACTCAGTTATTAAGTTTCATAAACGAACATTACTATAGCTACACAAAAATTACCCCCAAATTTTTTCAGGATTCCTAGATCATGAAATTTCGTGTGAGGAAAAAAATCCATACCCAATCTTTTGACTAATTACTATTCTTTCCTTCTTGCATCATTACTATGAATCTATGATGGCAGGAAAGTAAAAATTCATAACGCTTGATGAATTATCAAGTCGAAAATAGCAGCTATTAATTATCATTTTCAACTTCTTATTTAATACAGAAATTTAAGTAAAAGTTCTCGTTTACGTAAAAATGATAATTTTATTCAACATAAATCGTAAATTCTTTTAAAATACAGTAATTCAGTAAAGTAAAAAAGTTATCTCCATCCAAAACTTTTTACCATTTTTTTTTTTAAATTATATTTTATAATAACTCTTTTAAAACGAACAGAATAAAATTTAAAAATAGAAAAATAATTTTTTTTCTTCTTAAGTTTTAATAATAAATAAAGTTTTTTTTTAACAGGTTAGTCGGAATGAACCAATTTAAAAAAATACTGGGTTGTTAATCAAGACTTTTCTAGCAAAAAAGGTGTCTAAAAGTTAACCTGCTCTGTAAATAAAATTTCATCTTGTACAAGTCTAATGGTATCAAACTTCACAGTTCTACTTAGGTAGGCTTTATTGTAATAAATACTTTTATTTAAATATTAATTATAGAAAAATAACTGACAAATTTTTTATTGATTAATCAAAAACTAAACATAAACAGGTATATTTTTTATTTATCTTAACGACAAAAAATGATTTCGGACATTAGGAAAAAAATAAATTAACATATAGAGATTTAAGAAAATAAATACTGTTAGCGTGAACGTAAAGATTGGATATATATTATAAAACAATTATAAAGACTTTTATAAATACACATAAATATAAAACACATTAAACACACTAAGTATACACATTACAACCCACCGGGTTGGTCTAGTGGTTAACGCGACATC
>JAAAKQ030228016.1:0-11333 GCA_010016005.3 Zanna intricata | reverse complement strand
CAATTAACCACACTTCTCAGGAGTGGTCGACCTGAGATTGTACAAGACTACACTTCATTCACATTCATACAAATCATACCCATTTATCCTCTGAAGTAATACCTCACGGTAGTTCGGGAAGCTAAACAGATAAAAAGAGAGGTTAAAAATAAAATTAAACTTTTTTTTTTATTAAATTTCAAATAGAAATGTTCGTATATTGAGTTTGTTTTTTTTTTAAAGTTTCGACTTAAGAAATAGTGTATTCATATCTTCAATAAGATATATTTATTTCTGTTTTTATTGTTTTGTGCAATTATTTATGTTTATTTTAATTTTCTTCTGAATTTTTGTTGTTTTAAATTAACTCGTATAAGGAAGTAATTATTGAGTTTTCTTCATTTCCAAATCATTGAATTTTTGTTTTTTTTGTTTAACCTCCGGAAGGCACCGTTAAGGTATATCTTCAGAGGATGAGATGAATGAGATATAACGTGTGTGAAAAATGCCATGCCTGACCGGGATTCGAACACTGGACCTCCGGATGAAAGGCCGAGACGCTACCACTCGCAACACGGAGCCGGCAAATCATTGAATTTAAAACAAATTAGATTGGTTTGACATAGGAACAGAGATTAAGAAATATGATTTGTTTTATTTATGAGGCGGAGAATACCGATGAAGAAAAAAGATAATATGTTGCTGTGTACGAAAATATGTGTGTGTATATATATATATATATAATATGTACCCTTGGCATCCAAAAAGATCAATAATCAGTAATCTAGTTTATTTTTTACTTTTCAAATACTTAATTCTATACAAAGAAACAAAATGAGAACGAGAGAAATGTCATATGTACATATTACATAAACATATAACTCAGCTGCTAGAGGATATTCGTCTTGTCAACTATGTGTCGTCTTGGAGTGGGCTAAGGTTTGACGCAACGTAGTAAAATAACGATAAAGTTGTTTCCTATGAGAATTACAGAGTTTCTTAGCTTTCAATATTTTACGGACAAATTTGTTCACAATACATTTGATTTTAATGTTGTTTTGTTCCTTCTGAAACGTGATTTAAATTAAACAAAAAGCTTTTATTAATAGAAAATTATTCTGTTCCGGTTGAAAGTATTTGTTACAAATGTTAATCTTATAATATTTTTGTTTCAGCAGTTGTTACTATTGAGAATACCGAAATCCTATAAAAGTATAAGTTTTTATTTTAGATTATATATATTTTTTTGACCTAATTTAAATTCTTTTGTTGTTATTACAGGTTTAAACTTTCTATGATGTGATATTTATGAATTCATATGTTATTAATGATGATCTATAAACGTAATATTTATCTTTATTGAAAAATTGATTAGAGGATTTTTTTTTAATAAATTTTTTATTTAATCTCCCTTGTAGCAGTTGGAACCACCGTTAGGTATGTCATCAGCCGCTGCAAAGTTCCGTGGCAGCAGATTAACGACCCCCCCCCACACAAGCTCACGTCCGGAAACTGGATCCCCATTGGTGTCTCTCCGGTCTCCTCGAGACCCTCAAAAAGACCCGGCCCCTGGGTCGGAGGTGCCCAATGCCCTATTCGGGGGCGGAAGGACCGGGTGTGCGTTTCGCATACCCGGCCCTTCCCACTCTCGTGTGCAACCCTCTCACACCTCGAGGGGGCCCCATGTTTAATCAGAAATATCCCGATCCAGAACACTCTTGCTTGTTTGCTCCGGACCCGGGTATCCTCAGTAATTGGGGTGCCTCCTGGCCCTACATGTTGCCACGGTTCATCCCCTGACGTGAACCACACTCCCCGTTTTTATATTTTACACAATAGAGTGAGTCGGTGAAGGCTTGAAGGCTTTCTAAAAACCCATTAGTTACTTTATCTCCAACTATGGCAAACCGGAAGATTTCAGTTTCTAATCTTCTAGTCTGCATCCCATTCCACTGCAAAGAGGGGATTTGCACACGTTACGTTCTGCTGTTTTGTTTGCCAAACAGCAGAATGTAACGTTTCTTAAAATGATTATCAGAAAGAATATTTTTTATTTTTTTTTATTTTCTAGGATTCATAGAATTCCTATTAACAGCTTTTATTAAATATTCTCAATTATTCCATTACAATATAAAATTTATAAACCAATTTTATTTTACGAAATCATCTCATTGAATGACCAAACACGAATCAAATAATCACTTCTTCACTTATTAAAGGGTTTTTTTTTTTTACTAATCCAATGGAGTACCAAGTATATTAATGAATTAATATTATTTTAATAATAATATATTATTAATGAATATTAATGTGGGTACCAATCAATATTAATGAAAAAACTAAATAAAAGATTCAAAAACATTCCTTAAAAACTCATTTTCACATAATTAGAAATTTAATCCTTATATTTACTTTATTATTCCTTTTATCATAGATTCCTGTTTTATATACAATATTTTTTTCTCTTTTTTTTTTAACCTCCGGAATCTCCGTTAGTTATATCTTCAGAGGATGAGATGAATGAATTGCAGCGTGTGTGAAAAATGCCATGACTGACTGGGATTCGAACCCGGGACCTCCAGTTGAAAGGCCAAGACGCTACCACTTTCCCCAAGGAGGCCGGCAATGTTCGTATGTGTGTCTACGATAAACTAAAAAAACTACTGGACTGATTCATGCGCGGGTTATTGCAAAATGATCCATGTTGTCCGGAGAAGGTTTAAAGCTATTGAAATCCTCGATTTGACCAGTAGAAAGAAAGTTTGGGGAATTGTGAACCGACTTCTGCCGGAAGTCGTTTCACAATTCGGCTAGAGAGTAGTTTGAATTAAATCCGATAGTTAGTGCTGTTTTGAAAATTAGATTTATTTACATTCTAACTTTTATTAAGTGAAAGGTTAAATTTTTCTATTCTCCTGAGTGTTTTGTAAGTTTCTTAATGTTTAGTATTAATTGAGATGATTTTGCAGCCATATCTCTTTTGGTTAAGAACTTATTTTTCACCTTCTATTGTTTTTAGAGACTGGTTTGAATTCACTCCAATAGATAATGTTTTTATTTTGCTGATTTGATTTATTTACATTCCTAAGAATTTGTTGTTTTTTTTTTTAACCTCCGGAACCACCGTTAAGGTATATCTTCAGAGGATGAGTTGAATGAATTTGCGCGTGTGAAAAATGCCATGTTTGACCGGGATTTGAACCCGGAACCTCCGGATGTAAGGCCGAGACGCTACCACTCGCGCCACGGAGGCCGGCTTATATATAATGTTTAGTTTAAGTTGAGCTTTTTAGTTTTCAGATATGTTTTAAAACTTTATCTAAATGCTTAAAGTTCTTTTAGCTCGTAAAGATAAATTCTTTATACTTGTTTTCCAATCGAATATAAATGTATATCTTAAGACTCTTTTCGTCTCGTTCTAAACATTTTCTATTTTTTAATCCTGTTGTAAATTTCGCTGGTAGTTTCTACTCGTTGCTTAAATACATCAAAATTGGTTTATTATCTCCTTTGGTCTGTCTGTGTTACGGTGTTAAGTAAATTTATAATCTTCTTTGATTACAATTTGAAGGTTCGAAAAATGTATTGTTACCAGTTTATTGTTTTAATAAGTTTTAACGCTGTTAAATGTTTTCAGACGGTATAGTTTCATTTTTTTTTTTTTTCATTGTATTTAAGTCAATGAATCATTCGATTGAGTAGTTGTAGTTATCATTATTATTACAAATGTTGAGTAACGCATCACATAACATAAAGACGTTTTTAATTTTTAATATTCAGGAAAATTGTTTTTAAGTATGTATTAATTTTAATTTTGTGTATTAATAAAATATATTTTCATTTTACAGTGTTTTGTTGTTACTCACGCTTTAGCCTTTACATACATATGAATATATATATATATATATATATATATACATACTTGTATATATAATCGCGCATGTGTGTAGTCTGTTATATTAATTTACTACGAACTTACTTTAGAAACAGTACTAATTTTAACTTCAGACTTACAAATGCATTTATAGTTTTCCTTAGTTCATTAGTGAATATTCTAATGTATGCGTATATTGTATAATATAGTAATTTACATTGGAAACTTTGTTCTCTTCATGTGATGATTATTTTTTTTTTTAACATTTTTTTGCGAATAAATATAAAAATATTATCAGTAAACTCTGTATAATTTCCTTAAAGTTTTTTCTACAACGTTCTTTTAATCGCTTGATCGATTCTTCTTGATAACAATTTTTGTTTTACAATTTTAATATAACAAATATTAAAATAAATAATAACAATTTTAAACATTTTTTAACATTTTAAATATTTAATGTTGAAAATTCCTTTTTAATTTCAGATGGTTAACTACGTAAAAAACTTGTAAAAAGTAAAATATATAATAAATTTGTATTCTAAAAAATCTTTTTGCCGATATCGTATTTATTAATCAACAGAACTAGAACATCATCAGAATCGTCATCATCATCATCATCATCATCATCATCATCATCATCATCACATCAGAATCAACAGAATCGTTTAGTTTCTTATAGGTAATTACAATGTGGGTTTAAGGGGCTCTTCGGCACCCCCGAAGCCGGGAGTCGAGTGGTCTTGATGAAACGAAGGAGACCCCAATGGGAGGTCCAGTTGCTGGACCTGAGTTTGGGGGTAGTAATTAATCTGCTGCCACGGCGACTGCGTAATGCCTAACAGCGGGTCCAGTTGCCTTGGGGGTGTAAAAAAAAATTACAATGTGGGTTATATGTGTTTAGTGGGATTACATTTAGTTCTTTCCTGTTTTATAAATTTAAATATTTTATCTTTTTTATTGTAGATCTAGATGTAATTGGTTTGCTTCTTGGCATCTCTCCCGCCACCACCCCATTCGGTCGCCCTAAAGTATAAGACCGAATGTCCGTGCCTTAAACGGCTTCTGTACCTAAAAACAGTAAAGCGACCAAAACTAATTACTCCTAGAGCTAACCTAATCAGCGTAGACAGACAACGCCACGGCATCAGGAGGGCCCACACGGTTCGGCAATGCGGCTCTCGCCACATTGACTCAATGGAATGATATACACTGATGGATTTTCATTATATACGAGTATTCGGTTAAATGCAGATTTTGTAGATTTGCGTTCGATCAGAGTTTAAATTGGTCTCGCACTATTTTGAAGAGACATACTGTTGACCGTTACAACATATTAGGGCATAGATATCGGTGTGTTATTCAGTGCTGTGATTCGTATTTTTTGCGGTTAAAGACCATGTAATTTAATGTTTGGAACACGTCCCATAATTTTAAATGTACAAGTTTTTTTTAGCGTTTATTTATTGCAATATATTTAGGCGTAAATTTTTTTAATATTCGTCGTAACTTAGGAATTCACTGCAACGAACAAACTGATGTAGCCATCACAAACCTACCCACCAAAATTTATAAACCATAAATTCAGTTTCAATAAAATCCACAAATTGTATCGGAAAAGTGATATGATTTTATTGTTTCTAATTAAAATTGAACTTCTTAAAATTGTGTTTAATTTTAATAGACGTTCTTACATTACTTTTCTCAGAAACAAATTCTGTACAAAGTTAACTAGAAGTTTTTATTTGTTTACTGGTAAATTAACAAAGTTATTTTATTTCAAACTTAAAAAAGTGTATTTTTGACAAAACATTTTCGTATTTTACCAATTTTTATTTTTAAACTTAAGTGACATAGAGGTCTGGGACCACTTTTATTCAATTACTTAGATAAAAAGTCATAAGGAAGCATCAGATTTACTCCTCGACTTGATCCCCCAATAATTTTAGTTCGGTTTAAGTACACAGAGGGAACCCACCGGGTTGGTGTAGTGGCTAACGCGACATCGCAAATTAGCTGATTTCGAAGTCGAGAGTTCTAAAGGTTCAAATCCTAGTAAAGATAAAACTTTTTATACGGATTTGAATACTAGATCGTGGATACCGGTGTTCTTTGGTGGTTGGGTTTCAATTAAGCACACTTCTCAGGAGTCGTCGACCTGAGATTGTACAAGACTACACTTCATTCACATTCATACACATCACCTCATTTATCCTCTGAAGTAATACCTTACGGCAGCTCCAGATGCTAAACAGATAAAGACAGAAGTACACAGAGGGAGCAAAAAGCAGGGAAAAATGTTTCGCAAGCCGAAACACGCTAACGAACCGTTTTCTGACTTTGTTTATATGAACTTTTTTTTCTTATTTTTGGCTATAAAATCATGTCCCGAGAGATTGACTTGCAATTTGGAATCAATCTGTATATATATTCTTTATTAATTAATTAATTTTTAAAAGAATTAATTTCTGTTTTTTACTAGAATAATAATTTAATTGTTTCTCTTGAGATATATATAAATATTTTGGGATATATTTATAATATCCATAATTCTCAGGAGTAGTCGACCTGAGATTGTACAAGACTATACTTCATTCACATTCATACATATCTTCCTCTGAAGTAATACCTTAAGGTAGTTCCGGAGGCTAAACAGAAAAAGAGAGAAAAAAGATACATTAAGAGAATATCTTGAGATATTCTCTTTACTTCTCTTGATATATATATAATATATATATATATATAAATGATATAATGAGAAACAAAAAAATGATAGATATTTTAAGAAAAATCTGAATTTCAATAAATAGAAGTTAATACTCAAAATTAGAAAGTCATCAAAGATATTGTTTTAAAAACCTTCCACAAAGTAAAATACAAATAAAAATGATTATGATGTGAGGGGCTGATAATATTTCCGGATAATAATATTAGATAATAGAGTTTAAGGTTTAATACCTCGTTTTATTACAGCGGAAAAGTATTTTAATTTGTTTATTCTATTCATCAATAACTTTTCTACTAATATTTAAAATTTCTTATCTACTTCCAACTGAAATTACTCTTATTTGGAAAATAGTTGATAATCTGAAAACCATTGTCTTAATTGTCATTCTTATTCAAGAACTATAACATAGAGTAAATTATTAGTAAATTAATGTGATATATCTTCTGACGTTTTGCGCGTTTATTATGAGCGCGAAATAGATTTAAGGTAAAAATTATTAAAAAATATGCAGTTTTCTTTATTTTTCCTTAATTCATCTGTACCATTGTACTGTTTTTAATTTTTTTCTTTTATTTTTTCATTTATTTTTGATAATTTATAATTGTTGTAAAACATTTAATAGGAGATAACAAAAGATCGCTCTCGATTTTTTTAACGTTTATTTGATGCAAGTTATTATGCTGTTAAACTCATCCACAAAGATAAAACGCATCTTGTTAATATAAATAAAGCCGTCTGAATGGATACTCGATGTCGAGAGAAAAATAATCATATTAATTTCTTATGAGTAAAACGAACAAAAAGTAATCAATCCATTACTTAAACATTATTAGCTGTAGCGTATATCAAACGGATTGCATCTACAATGTTTAACATGATAACCTTTTGAGGTCGTCTATAATCTTTCTTCCACTTCCATTCCCTTACCTTCTAAGTTATATTTTCATTATATTATATAAATTAATTTTAATGACTTGGTCGTTATTATAATTAGTTTGTGCATATGGCGTATTATAATAAAACATTAAACTGTACATCCAGGCCTGCGTACCAGGTTATTTATCAGGTTTCCTTACCATTAAATATCTATAAAGAAATTTTGGTAGGTTATGTCGCAGTTCATACGTGTATAATTTTACAAAATGTTCCGAGTTATAAGAAAAAATAAATTTTTTTTTAACAAAACGAATGAATCTATTTATTCAGTCCATTGATTGTTTTAGAAGCAACATCATTTCCAATTAGCTGTTTTCCTTTTGATAGTGAAGGCCCAGAATCAAATGTACTGAAAATGTGAACAATTTTAATTACATTGAATTACTTGTTACTGGAATGCTTTAATTGGTATTGGGGGATGGGCAAGACCAAAGCCTGAACTGTAATTTTGTTTGTAAGCTTTAATACATTTAAAAAAAACTTATGAATTGAGGATACGTAGTCAGAACGAAGTAGAAGCGCGCGTTACAATTTTTTTTTTTTTACGCATTGTGCCGGAGACTTTTGTGATAGACTTTTGCATGGAGAAAAAAATAGCTGACTCGTAATCAAAAATCATCACGAGACGCTAACCATATATGTAGGAGAGAAAGACATGGAGCGAGAATTTATACATATATGCATACAATATATATAGAATGAGAGGTGGGAGAAAAAAAATCGATGATTCGTCGGTGATTCCCGATACACTTCTCTTTCTTTCTTTCTCTCTCTTTTTCGCTTTCTGTATACTTACGCATATACGTTTACATCAATATACAGTAAAGGAATACATTGATTCCACTTCTCTTTCTTTCTCCTGTCCTTTTTCTCTCTTTTTGTATACCGGTACGCATATACGAATACATTATTACAGTATAGAAAAACTGTTGCAGTTATCTGGAGCAGTTCTGTTGAAGTTTATATAAAATTAATTTTAAAATAATTGTTTAAATTCAGTGTAAAAATAACATATAAATTTACAAGATATTTGGATACATTTCATTCAAGAGTATTTATTTCAAAATTTAGTTATCATAAACCAATTGTTTCATCTTTAGAAGAATCTGATAATACAAATAATGTAAATATTAAAGAAATTTTAGAAGATAATGAAAATACAAATAATATAAAAATTACAGAATTAGAATAATAATATAAGGTAATAATATATTTAAAAAAATATTATAATTCATTATTAAAATGTAAATGTTTTCTAACATTTATTTAATAAAGAAAACCGATTTAATTTTTATTATCGAATTATTTAATTAACCATTACACTATATTGTAAATAGATTTCTTAAGCAGTCTATTAAATTCTTTAAATTAATAATCTAATATATTACAATCACCAATAGAATCAAATATAATTATTAACAAATGATCGGTACACATTGTTTTAAGTTTTCACCTCTGTTTGCCAGTCCCGCGATTGGCTATTTTTTTTTTATCAAATAGAATGAGAAAAGGGTTTTAGCGAATTAAAAATTGCCTGATCTCATGAAATCTTTAGACCCATTTTTCTGAGCTCACCTTTCCTATATTTTTTCGGATTTTTAAATTTATAATTTTTAGCTTTTGTTGCTTATTTTTATTTTTAGGTCTTAACTTTTTTTTTTCAGCTCAAATTGCTATTCTTTTTAAATTATTGTAATGAGAAAATAGAGAAAATTTCGTTATCCTGATATAAAGAAAGAATTACAACTATAAAGAATTATACAGTGGTGTAGAAGGATATTTAATTTTCACTAAATTCCAGTTTTAGAGAGATTCTAGCAGATAATTGAATCGATTTTCGGTTATTTTTAGTTCTTGTTAGCATCGAATCTGATAATCTTTCTATCAAGAACAACGCAGGAAGATCTGTCGATGTCAGTGATCGGTTTTCAATTTACACTGATACAGATAACCGAATCGTTCTTTCAATACCCCACATTTTCTTTAACAACTTTCGACTTGCGTTTGACAATTGTGCTCAAAATAAAATTTCACAGCAGTTTTATCAGAAGCTGAAGTCCCAAGATTTGAACTATTGACAATAACCGTTCTTCCGTCTGAATTACCATTATCGTGTAAATGCCTTTCAATTTATCCCCTTTAGTCTGTAGAAAAGATTTATTTTTAAATTATAATATTTTTTAAATATTCAAAATTCTCACTTTAGAAGATAAACCGGCTCTATCGTGGTTGGGATATGATGATGGAGGTCCTATATCAAATTGTTATTCAGTTTGTAGTATAGAATGAATCTGTTTTCATATGCAATTGTTACATCAGGTATCACAATAGATGGTTTAAACTGATCTCACGTTAATGATTAAAAACAATTATTAATCTTAAATCTTACTTTTTTGATTCTTTTATTATTTCCAATACAATTTGAAAGCCGGCCTACGTGGCGCGAGTAGTAGCGTCTCGGCCTTTCATCTGGAGGTCCCGGGTTCGAATCCCGGTCAGGCGTGGCATTTTCACATACGCTACACATCATTCATCTTCATCCTCTGATGTAATAATTAATTGTGGTTCCGGAGGTTAAAAAAAAAAATACACATTTGAAAAAGTTAAAATGTTTCTGTTAATTTTGAAAATTAATATTTTCGGACTTATTCATTAATCTAGAAATAAGTAAGTATTATTGTGTATATTTACAATTTATCATTACAAAAAAAAAGATAAAGTATAATTTTCTTCCGTTCGTTGATCGGAGTAGAAAGATGAAATTTTTATATTCACTTCGTTTCTAAAGTTCCTTACCTCTTGCCGGCCTCCGTGACGCGAATGGTAGCATCTCGGCCTTTCTTCTGGAGGTCTCGGGTTCGAATCCCGGTCAGGCATGCCATTTTTCACACACGCTACAATTCATTCATCTCATCCTCTGAAGATATACCTAACGGTGGTTCCGGAGGTTAAACAAAAAAAATCTTATCTCTTTTCTGTGTCGCAGTTCTATCATTCTTCCATTTAAACAATATGAATATACAACTAATTCTTGTTGCCGCTATTAAATAAGAATCCTCCAGCAGCAAGGGAAAATATCCAGATCAAGGAAAGAAGATTGAGGAACTATACTCCCTGCCACCGACACATTTGCGTTCCGTTTCCTACATCTCTTTATTATTTAATAAATCGGACAATTCTTATTTTATGACTCAGCTACTAAATAAACTATGAAATCATGATTTATTGGGGACGATTTTATTTGTTGAAGGTTACAATTAAGGTGTCATGGTATGATTTTTTTTTTTTGCTTTATATATATAGTAATACTTGAAAAAAAAAATTGTTTAGCCGTCATAAGGAAGCTGACCTGAGCTACAACATCTTTTCCTAAAAGGGAGACGATTTTTCTCAAAATTGACATTACCGGCGCCCGGGCGCCCTGAAACCAACCCCGTGCACACACTCAGTTCTTCTTCATCCCTCACGGAGATGTGTGCGATAGATAAAACCAAAAAAAAAAAAGTTTAACGCTTAATAGCCACGCCGACCTCCCGTGGTGCCCGACAAATTATCCCACTCCTGTTCACCTTCCTTTCTTAACAAGAACGAAGAAAAACGGAGTGAAGAAGAAAGAAGAAAAAGGAAGAAAAGAAGAACGAAGATCCAGAACCGACAGTCTGCCCTTCCGACCGCTCACTTGCAAGTGTCAGCGGATTTATAAGAGATTAAAAGTTCAAGAAACAGAGAGGCAGACGCAAAGAAGATAAGGAAGATACCTAACTATCATCCTCGTCCTTAATCCTGACCGGGCTAGACTCGGGGCTTAACGCTCTGAAT
>JAAAKQ030227994.1:0-11334 GCA_010016005.3 Zanna intricata | reverse complement strand
TTATCTGTTTAGCCTCCGGAACTACCGTAAGGTATTACTTCAGAGGATGAATGAGGATGATGTGAATGAAGTGTAGGCGCACCACCCTGCCAGGGCTAACCTTTACCACAATACACACAATTCTGCCATTGTTACCTACCGAAACGGTACAGGTAAACACCAAAATCTACGTGGTCAGAGAGGAATTGGGAGAGATGATAACCCGCCTTCCCGTGTTCCCTCTCCAACAACGGTTTTAGCCTGAGGAAGAGGAGTCGGGTCCAGGCTGCCGTCCTCGTCTCTTCCGAGAGTTCTTGCCACTCATAGCTTAAAAGTACTGCTGCATCTTCTCTCGGAATCCCCTCGTATGTTCCAGTCCATTGTCAGGCTATCAAATGTATTGGGAGTACCCCTGCAAGCACCCAAACCGCTGCTGTAGATACCGTGCGATAGGCATTTATGATTTTAATTTCCGCCTTGCGTTGGATCGATAGCAGACTTCTGGTGTGCTTTTTCCTGGTCATGGCCGAAGCCACGCCGGTACTGTGTATAGCAGCACCACTGTTGGAGCGGCCAAGAGAAGTCTTTTCTTTGAGGCCTTCAGTCCTCTACTCGCACTCATTAGTCTCCTAACTATTCTAATGACATCTTCTGCCTTTTCCCAGACTTTCCGAATTTGGTCATTGATTAGTCCCGATTTTTCAAACAACAGACTCAAGTATTTCACTCGAGACTGGGTGGTTACTCGGTATTCGTCCACATATATAGGTATGAATTGGGCGAATATGTCTTCTTCCTACTACGGCAACTGCTTGAATTTTTTGGGATTCGAGTTCGCTCACCCTAATGCTTCTAATAGCGATACACATCACATACGGAGTGTGTGTATATTCATGTGTACGTTATGTGTTATTATGAGTTTGTATGTTATTAATGGTGTACAGTTCAGCAGTGTAGACGTAATACTAGTAGACCGAACATATAGGTTCTCTCATTAACAACAAATGCTCACCCAACGGTATCATTCTGACATTTCCAACCTTCCGTGTATACTATCGCAATTTGAATTTGTGTTGGATAGAAAAAATTTGTTGAAAGATGATAGGAGTTGTTGATTTTTTATTTATATGGTGAGATCATAATTAAATTTATGATTCCACGAAGAAAAGATATAAAGAAAGGTATATTTTTCGATAAAAGAGAAAAATATTATCAGTGCAATCCATGTATAGTTTCGGAATGAAATATTTAAAGAACATAAAATAATTTAATATATGCTAGAAAGAGTGAAAGAGCTGACGCAATACAAAAGTGGACACGTTAAATACTAATATGATAGTTCAAATTTAAATGTTTTCATTAATTTGCGCACTACTATAGGATTCATGATTCTATCGGTATTACTAGATCGTGGATGCCGGTGTTCTTTGGTGGTTGAGTTTCAATTAACCACACATTTCAGGAATAGTTGTCCTGAAACTGTACAAGTCTATACTTCATTTATATTCATACGTATCATCCTTATTTAATCTCTGAAGTAATACCTTACGGTTGTTCCGGAGGCTGAACAGAAAAAGAGAGAGTTCCATACGATATAAAAGAAGGTTAAATTGTTAGGTATTTTTGTATGATCACAAGCAGTCGATTTTAAATACATATAACAAATTTAAATGTATGATGAGTCATGATATTCAAAAATTAATTAATAAAAATACTAAATCGCTGAAAGTATCCGTTATCTTTTAATTTTTTCCCAGCAATATTAAATTTAAAAACATATGAAGATAATTGCGTAATTTCATTAGTGATTAAATCAAGGTAGCATGTGTAGTATTATAAACAATGAGGAGGATTGTTATTCGTGTAAAACTTAAATTTAAATAGTGAATAATTTTACTAACAAAAGCTTAAATTTAATAATAAAATCACAATTAAAGGAATTATAACGCACAAGAAGTGATTTTCTTCGATATAAAATGTTTAATTTCACAAAATGTTTGAGTGCGCGCAAATTAGTTTTTAGAAGTAATGAGTGTCGTAGAAATTTATCGTCTTCATTACCATTACACGTTAAAATTGCGCTATGTGGCGCGAGTGGAGGAGTAGGGCAGCCGCTTTCATTACTGCTAAAAATGTCGCCGCTTGTATCAGAATTGGTGATTTATGATATAGCCCATGTGAATGGGGTAGCAGCAGATTTAAGTCATATTAATACAAAGGTAAAAATAACCGCTTATGATGATCCTACCTGCCTCGAAGATGCAGTTACTAATAAAGACATTGTTGTAGTTGCAGCTGGTAAGCCCAGGCAGCCAGGTATGTCCAAAGATGATATATTTGATGTTAATGCACAAATCATAAAAGAGATTTCTGTTGCTGTAAGCAGAATGGCACCCAAAGCTCTTTTTGCCATAATTACTAATCCGGTGAATAGCGTAGTTCCGATTGCTGCAGAAGTTTTTAAGAAAGCTAATGTTTTTGATGCAAGAAAAATATTTGGAGTAACTACTTTGGATGTTGTACGAGCAAGTACATTTTCCGCTAAGATTCTGTGTTTAGATCCTACAAAAGTAACCGTACCCGTTATCGGTGGCCATACAGGAATAGCTGTCGTACCGTTACTATCACAGGCCAAACCTACGATCGAATTGCCTAAAGATAAATTAAAAGCTTTAAGTGAACGAATACAAAATGCCGGAAGCGAAATAATAACCATCAAGGCCGGTAAAGGTTCTGCCACATTAAGTACAGCTTATGCAGCTGCTAGATTCATTTTTGCTCTTTGTCGCGGAATAAGAGGCGAAAATGATATTGTTGAATGCGCATATGTCGCATCAGATCTAACGGATGCTACATATTTTGCAACTCCTCTTCTTTTAGGACCAGAAGGAATTAAAAAAAATCTTGGTTTTGGCAAACTAGATAATTTTGAATGCAATTTACTCAATGCTGCATTGCCAGAAATAATTAGAGACATAAAAAAGGGTGTAGATTTTATTAAATCATGTTGAATAATTTCTCTTTTGTGTTTATATAAAAATTGTGATAAAATTTATATAAAATTAAAAATTAAATTAATACAATTTGAGTTTACATTTTAGTATACACTCAATAGTAGTATACACTTAGTAGTATACACTCAATTAAATGGCATTACAATACTACATATGTATTGCCTACTAAAAAAAATTTTTATTTCATCTTTAAAAATGAGTAAGACATACCTTCAAAAATATGAGTTCTAACTAAAATCTTATTATGCATCCTACACCTTCGAACAGGTGATTTCACATGTAAAACAATTTCATGTTGTTTCATCTTTATTAAGAAATGATGTTATATATATTAATGAAGTAGTTCTTGCACATTACAGATGTTAAATAACACAAGGTGCAGTTTTCATTAGATTATATAACTCCATATGTTTGAATTTTAGCAAATGATCTCAGTAAGAGGCCATGTGGTGGTAAAATTCATATCATGAAAAATAAATTTATTGAAAATACAACTTTTACATTATATAAAATTCAGGCCAGTCACTTCTGGTTTCAGTTTTCACATAAATACACATTCATTTTTGAATGCATGTTACATTTTTTTAAGACTGTTGAGACTTTTTACAATTAATTCAATTGGAGAAAGCAACTCTTGACTTACACCACTTGAATCCTCATACTATAAATGCATCACACATCATAAGGTTATGAAAAACAATGCAAAGCATCAAACTAGCCCTGTAATAATTATTACAGGGCTAGTTTGATGGTTCTTATAACTCTTTCTACATATAATGCATTTATTATTAGCACTATCTAGGAGAAATGAAAATACAGTAGTGGCATAAACAGAATAGCTAATAACTGCTACTCAGTTGGGTGACTTAGTAGTGTATAATATATTATTTGGTTAATTGTGGTAATTTTGCCAAACGCTTTCAGTTAGTAAGTTTGAATGAGGAAATTTAATTTTTGAAATGATGTAATATGTAAACCTAACCAAGGAATATTTTTATACAATTTACCTGAATGGGTAACAGTGTGTATTATACAACTTTACAAATGTTGATCAGATAAAAAATTATCAGAGTTCTAATTTAATATCTCTTAGTAGCTGTAATATATTTTGGATGAGGTATACATTTTTAACAATAGGCTAGAATCAAAGAGCAAAAAGGACAGTTTTAGTTGCCTGCAAGGCTGTTGATTGATTTTCTTAATAGTACCACTAGCAAAAGGCTTCCTCCTGAACAGCCTTCCGTGTTTTTTTTTTCCGTGTTGTTTAACTCCGGAATCGAAGGGATACGGTATATCTTAAGAGGATGAGATGAATGAATTATATCATGTGTGAAAAATGTCATACCTGACCAGGATTCGAATCCGGGAGGATTCGAACACCACTCACACCACAGAGGCCAGCCCTTATGAATCTGTAGTTAAACAATTTGATGTGCATTATGTAGAAAGCTAAATTGTAAATACCCAATAGATGATAACACTCATCAATAGCATAAGTTGTGTGATGGCATAAGTTTAAAACAACCGGATGTCTGCGTTAAGGGAAGAATACAGGATGGCCAAGGGTATCTGAAGAAAATGTTGAATTTGGCAGGGAGTTTTCCTGCATAATCCTAAGACATCTGCTAGGAAGGCCGGCTGCAAACTAACAATACCAGGAATGATAGAGTGGAATATTTTAAGTTAATGCTTATATATGCATTCATACTGTTTACAGCTGTTATAGGCTTTGAAGCCCACCAACTATGCTTCTGTGCCGACTTCATAATCAAAATGTTGCAGCATGAAGATGACAATTTTCTTATTTAATGATTATTAAATGATGTATTGTATTTAATGATAGTCGACATTTCATCTTAGTGGAAAAGTTAACACACAATGTCCATAAGTGGAGGTCAGAAAATCTCAATGAACTCTTATGATGCGAAAGGGGCTCTGAAAAATTAAATGTTCTCTGCCGAATATCCTGGAAATTTTACATATTCTTTTTCACAGAAGTAATTGTAACAGGAGCTACATATTTGGATATGCTGCATATATGGCTCTTTCTTCAACTGCAAGGTGGATAAAAAAATTTTACTTAAAAAGATTGAGCATTTACTTACCAGCATAACTCTGTATGGGATTGTTTGAATGATGTTTTCCAATCACTTGGCATGAAAAGAGCTTTTTTTGTGAAAAATTCACACCATGTGATTTTCTTCTTTCTTTGGGTTTATATGTTCCTTCTTTGGGGGCATATAAGCCAGTGAGTGCTACCTACTAATCTATCTAGTATAAGGCACAGGATTGAAGCAGCCATTGCTTCCATTACCCGAGACATACTGCTTAAAGTATAAGATTAACTTTCCAATCAGTTGGATGTGTGCCACATGACATAAGGTCACATTGAACATTTCTATTCTCAGTTTCATTTTATTTGTGATTCATTACCACAAGTTAAAAAGATTAAATATAGCTCTAAAACCCCAATATTTATTTTTATACACCCTGGGGTTTCCTATTTTTTGAAATAGAAAGTGCTAGTTTACAAAAAATAATTTTTTTATTGATAGAGAAGTTACCCGTTTCAGTTGTAAGTTTCAGTTTAACTAGGTTAATTGTCTTTCATTATTTACTTTTAGTCTTTTGAATGTTTATATATATATATATATATATATATAAATACCCATCAAAAAATCTAATTTTAAAAGTACAGGGTATAGTAAAAAAAAAAAACTGCAAATAAAGGTTGCTGCTACCCTATTTAAATATAAAAGGAAAAGTCAATATTCTATCACAGCCAACCTAAATTTTTAAATCAGATTAGAGAATTATTAATAATGCTGCAAAATTTATTTATTTTTTTAAATTTTAATAAGGGTAAATTATTGTCTAACATTTATTTGCTGAAAAATAAAGAATATATATAATTTTAAACAATCGGTTTATGTACATATATGCATACATGTGGATATGTAAAAAAGAATATTGATTTCATGGTTCTCATCATTTTTTTGAATAGTACTAACACACAATTAACAAGCAATTCAAATTTTAACTGTTTTTTTATAGCAAGTTTTCTATATGTTTTCCCTCCACCACTGCCAAACTGTAATAATAATGTTCCCCCAAGGGTCTCCTATAAGATTAATCATGCTTCCTTATTACACAATATCTTAGTTCATCTGTATTTTACAGCTCAGTTTTGTAAATATCAATTTCATAAAATCCAAGAGAATCCAATTCTGAAATATGTAAAGGGATCTATCAGCCTGGCAATTCTTTTGTTCCTCATCTAATAATCCACTGCTGTGAAAACATGATTCATAAAAAGTTCATATAATTAAACCCAAGCAAGGTAAAATGCTTATCTTATTAGAACTACAGTAAATTCTTAACACACTGGTTAATTGCACACTTTAGGGAATAATCCCCAAATCTTAAGGGAGTAATCAATCCAAATTAAAATAAAATTTCCTTAATGCAAAACATCTGTAACCTTGGTAAATAATTCCTACTTAAAAAAAATATTACTTACAAAAAAAAAATCAACAACCCTTATTTTTGAGGTGGATTTAGAAAAATCATTTATAATTTCAAAAAATCATATCTTTACTAATACAAAGTTTAATGACTTGATTTATTTTTTTAAGAGTATGGAATAAATTAATGTATAAACTGTAGTAAGTTTTTTTTAATTCCTGCTATCTGTACTAAAAAAAATTACTTAAAAAATGGAAAATTGTACCCATGCTACTAATCTATCTGAATTTATTTTTAAACTTATATAATTGGAAATTAAATATGAATACTACCATATCATGGATATATCATTCAAATGAACAGTTGTGATATTTTCAATATTTTGAAGTGCAATAATCACAATTTTCGAAAAATATACAATGAAAAATAAAGATTCAATCTTTAAGTATACAATGAAAAATATAGAACTCATCTAGCAATTTCTTTTACAATTCTGTTACACCTCTTACTTTTTTCTTCTTCCTTCAGAATTTTAAACCTCAACATTCTTCTCCTTTTTTGGTACACAGAAGATCTTGCCCGTTTCATCCTTAGCTTCCGTTTACTATCTATCTTTCTTTCTACAGCGAGCGTGTTTCAACCAGGCGATAGACCATAATTCTTCATGGATTTAATTATGGCAATATTTCCAAAATTGAAATCATTGATTGCTTCACAAACACTGATGATTTCAACCAATTTTTTGGTTAGATTTTTCATAAATGGCACCAAGTGTAACTATGCAAACTTTTGTTGACATTTTGTGCCATTGTGACCCTTGAATATGCCATAATGAAGGGTCAACTAATCTCCGATATATTGGAGCAACATATCTTAAAACTATTGAGTTGAGTAGTGTCAATATTTTCATTATGACTTAGGGGTTTTTCACCATTAGCCAAGGCTCTCTTGAAGAAACACCAACTCTCATTACCTATAGGACACGTGGTGTGCTTTGATTCATGGTCAGCGAAGAGGCAATGGTATAAGGTAGCCATTATTCCGTTTATTAACTCAATGTCCTTACTGATATTTGCATAAATTACATTTTTATAATATCTGGTTAATTTAATAATACTGCTATCATTTAAATTCCCATAGGTTTTACTACTTAATGTTAATTTTTGAATATGACAGATTTTTAACTAATTTTTTCAAGGCTATACTCAGACATTTGGCTACATGGTTTGTACATTCCTGTTCTTTTAATTTAGTTTTGCTACCACTCTTATTCAAACTCTGAAGATGAATAAAGACATTGAAATCACCATCGCCAAAAATATTGGATACCGTAACTTATAGAGGAGAAACCACTTCCATAGAATTGTTATAGTGACTGTTTTATCAGGGGATGACTTGGTCATAATTTTGCCTACATTGAAGCTAGTACAGCTTATACCAGAAGAAAAATCAGGACTGTTTTCTCTTAACAAAAACAGTTAATGCACAACTTTGACAATATTTTGATAGTACAGCATAGTCTATTACCAAGCCGGTGTAACTCTAATTACACATCCAACTCCATAATTTGATGTATGTTCTCTCTTATGCCATGTACCATCGTAACTAACAGCAATATCTAAAGATGCCTAGCCAGACGCAATGTTATACACAGACGGATCGAAACAGAATAATACCATTGGATATGCATTTATTCTTAATAGCAGAATCTACATGTTTGGTCTGCCTAATATTACAAGTATATTTACTTCTGAACTGTACACTATCAATAAGGCATTGAATATCTTCAACCCAAAATACTACCATATTCTTATTAATAGCAACTTGTGTAGTGCACTCCAAGATTTTTACTCTACACATCCTTTGGTCACTGAAATCTATACTGCACCATTATGTGCACTGCATGACTGTGCGCCACATACTTGTGAATTGCATATATTATGTGACATTGCATCATAAATTTAAATTATATAGAAACAACATTTTCCAAACCTTCTGGACAATAATAAGAAAGTTTTAGACCAGGTGTTGCTATTTTTATAAAGTGTTAATATTTTACACAAAATTTAAAATTTGTGATATATAGTTTTTTCTAGTGCTGAAGAATTATTATAACATGACATTAGTTGTAAGTTTTTATTAATTTTTTGGTAGTTAAGTTTTTTCTTTTATAAAATTTTAAATGCTAAAGTGTTTTTCACCAACAAAAAAAACCACAAAAAAAAGTAATATCTAAAGATTCAATCCCAATTAGTGTGGATTAAGTATGGTGGGAAAGGGGTTTCATGCTCATTATTTGACAAAATTTCTCTAACCACTGTGGCCTCTCCAAATCAACAAAAATGCTTGTGTTGCTCGATTATTTACATCAAAGACAACTGAATTTTCAATTTTCCAGAGGAATAAATGAGCAGGCCTCAAATTCTTCACAATGTTTACACTGAAAAATAAAGTTTTGCACAAAGCCCTGTCTATCTTTAACTAAAAGTTCAATGTTACTAGTTAAACATTTAAGGCCAACCAGTCTACTTAGTAATGATTTTAAAAATTTTACGTCAATAAATTAGTAATCTGGAGCATTCTCATGCACAATGTCTTACTGTATCTCTATTTTGTCAATATCTGATTTGCTAACCTCAGTTTTACTACTACAAGGACTACAACTAATAGAAAGACTTCAAGTATGGGAGAACAGTTGCTTTATTCAATTGACTTTCTCCACTCATTACTGCAACATGTCACAATCTATATTCATACATAGCAATTCTTTAACATGTTCAATTTTTACAATCATGTTGTTTTATATTCAAATTTAATATTGTCTGTAAGTGAACATTTGTAATTTATCTAAATGCTTTCAACGGCTATCACTGGACATTATAATGTATTTGTTCAAGATATTAAATATGGTTACAGTTTATAATTCAACAATTATTTATTACATCAAGTACGATTAACAACTGCAACCCTTGAATAATCCAAGGATGGTTTTAAGTATCATAAACATTTTGGTAAAGCAAATAAATAATGCATACATTGGAGGTGTAGAATAGCAAGACAAAAGTCAGATAAGCAGATGATGTCATCTTTGCAAAAGATGAGGCATCACTTCAGCTTATGTTGAATACAAAAGAAGCTAAGACTCTTGGTTTGAGAAATGCAGAAAAAACTGTGTTTATAATAGTGAAAAGATCAAATAAAAAATTGCCAGACATAAATGTGATTAATGTGTAATCGAACGTACCCTAATAAAAACTGTAGAACATTTTTCTGTCTTGTAAGCTTGATAAAAAATGATGATTCTTATGACAAAAGAAAAATAAAAAAATGGGGTAACAGCAGCATCATTTGCAAACTAAAGAAAACAGTGTAAAAAAAACAAGCATTCTCTACTGCAAATGAAAATTAAAATATTCAATTAAGTCATTCTATCAATCCAGTGGTAAGGATCTGAAATCTGGATGCTCAAAAAATAAGAACAAAGAAATGTCGCCAATTTTGCACGATGGTTCTTATAAAAAAAAATTAAAATAAAATGATGACAGTACTATAGAAACAAGGACATGAAGTAGTATTTAATTAATAAGTAATTTATTTAATATATTTAAATAAAACTGTAATATATGAAACTTACTTTAAATTACATCTATATATGCTACTCCATTGTCCTGATACAGTTTTATCAGTTACCAAGAGCGTTTAGACATTCTCTTTTGTGTTAAGGATCAACATTCCTTAATTGCAAATGGGAGATTTTTTTTTTACTATGCCCCAGAGAGAGTTGTCACCTGTAGTTAAATTTGGACTTCTAGGCTACCACTGGATTTGGGAGTCTGTAATAGTCCACCGCTCTTCAAAATGTTCAGTTAAAAAATGCTTTGTTGACTGACAAAATCTGTGCAGTTAAGATCTGACGAAGATCTGTAGTTATATCTCTACCTATAAAGCAACTTGTTCAGACTGACCGACAGATTCATCAATGCCCAGCAAACATTTCTGAAGATATATTGATGAAAATTTGTAGAGATGTTCTTCTTACATGTAAGGACACACAAAAAAGGATTGGTTGAAATTCATAGTTTAAAAGGTTAAAATGGAGTAACAATGAAATTTACTATTTTTTTTTAAATTTCTCTGTAACAAATGAGGACATCTAATGAATGCAGAATCTCTGTAAGAAATGAAAATATAACTTGATTCTTGACATGTATAATCTTCATTAGAGTACTAAAAACTAATTTCCAGATTTTTTTAAATTCCTATTTAAAAGGTAAAACTGGCTTTTTAATTTTTTTTTGAAACCTGGCTATTTTTTTAAATTTCTCTGCAAATAAAGATATCAAATTGATTTTTGGTATGCATAATCTTCATGTGTATATCTAAAAACCAATTTCTGGATTTTTTTTTAATTCAGCCTTGAGAGGCATGAAGAAAAGTAAAAATCTTTGGAACAATGATTGCAAATTTTCCCCAATTTTCAAAAAACTTTACCAAACAAAATATTAAGTAGATTAGGGCTTGCAAATAGTATTCAGATAATTATCTAAAAGCCAGCTTCCGTGGCGCAAGTGGTAGCTTCTCGGCCTTTCATCCGGAGGGCCCTGGTTCGAATCCCGGTCAATCATGGCATTTTCCACACACACTACATTTGATTCATCTCATCCTCTGAAGATATATCTTAACAGTGGTTCCAGGGGTTAAACAAAAAAAAAATTATCTAAAAATAATTTTCTGGCTTTTTAAATTTTAATATTTTAAGGAATAAAAAGGCAATGTTTTAAGTTTAATACTAGTGAAACAATCTTTAAGAGATTTAGTAACTTTTGCTAGCAAAGCATGATGAAATCAATTAGTAGGTCTGTTCTAACCTACCCAC
>JAAAKQ030227993.1:0-28660 GCA_010016005.3 Zanna intricata | reverse complement strand
CTCGGCCACGGAGGCCGGCCAAAATAAAAGTGTTTAGAAATATTAAATCCAGAATATTTTCTACACAGTTTTCTTATACAAAAAATTTATTTTAAGAAAATTTTAAGAAATTAAGTTTATTACACATCTACTTAAATAAAGTTTGATAAAGAGTTAGAGAATGTAGTATTACGGAAAAATCTGGAGTTATTATGGAACTTAAGAACCATAAATACGACAATAATTTTCATAATACAAAAATTAATGATTCCGTCATCTGTGCGTATAAATTTTAAATGGAAGTAACTTAATAATTTGAATATTAAGGTTTCATTTAATAGAGTTAAACTCTCAGACCGCTCTTCTACATATCCATTTTTGAACTCTTTAAATATTTGGTTTTGAGACTTTACTAATGATATTTCAAAATATTAGTTGTTTAAGATATCGCATTTTTAAGAATCTGTAACTACTTGTTACAGCTAAACTACTAACCGTGTAAGATATTGAGAATTAAATAAATACTATCAAAATAACCGTTTTAAATATTTTTGTAAAATGCCAATTTTAAAAAAATTTGTTATATAATTAATGGCCAATAATATTAGTTATTTTATATCAATACTTCTGTATAATAATTAACAAACTCTCTTATTTTAAAGTTAAAAAATGTATTAATTTATTAAATAGCAACACAAAAAAATTTAATGAATTTTTAGCCACATGCTATGAAATTAATTAGCAATAAAACCTTTATATAAAATAAAATGAGCACAGCTAATATTTATCTAAAAAGAGTAGTCCAGAATAAAGATTCATCCAAACGAAACCCTAATATTTTTTACAACCAAGAACAGCATTTCTTGTAAATTAAGAAAGAACAAGCCGAATTTTAAAAGATTCACCGGAAATTATTAAAAAAAAAAACTAAAATCTTTTATTTTACTAGAAGGACTTATATTTCCGTAATAAAAAAAAAATACAATTTATTGTAAAATTAATTTAAACATGGGAAAGTTCATTACACTTTTTTAAAAACCTTCCATAAAATGAGATCGTATAATTTTCACACAACTTATGTTACAGGTTCATTTAAAACCTTAGCTAACCAATTAAAAAAGATGACCTGACATTTTTATAACATCATTATTAATTGTTAAATTATAAACCCACTCACACAAAAAGATAATCATGTGATTTATATAAACGCATTCACTCATCAGTAAATTATGCTGAAAAAAAAAAACAAAATAACAATTAAAAATTACAATTATTTAATTATAAAAACAAAGTTATGACCTTTAATTTTATATACTTATCCCGTTCTTAGCTAAAAAAGAATACCATCAATCAAAAAGTATAGCTTTTAACAAGAAATTCAAATATATAGTCAGATAATTATTCCAGAATGATTATTATTGGCGTTTAATCTAAATAATAACATTGATATTTACTCATATTTATGTCTACTTTTAATTTTACACTTTTTTTTCATTTATTAATTAATAATTGTAATAATTAATTGTTTAATGGTTCGATAAGTTTAGACCTAATAATTTATAAAAAATATTTTGACATTTTAAATTAAGTTTTTGATTACTATGGTCTAATATTCTTTAAAATAAAGTACGATTTAATTCTGCATGTAGTTGTACTTTTAATATTTATCTTATTTCATTGCATATCTTTTTATTATTTATACTTTCAAAGAAAGTTTACTTTTTGCAGTTTTTATTTGTATATTTTATAATAAATACTCTTACTGAAACTGTTAAAAAGTTGCAAGAAAGTTGTGGAAAATAATGCATAAACCATACAGTGTTTTAGTTGTTCAAAGCAGGCAGAATAACAACTGAGAAAAGTAAAATTTCGACAGTTGCAAACACCAATCTAAATATTGCTGTACAACTATTTGGGAAATATCAAAAGAAATGAGAAATTACTAAACTTTAATTCTGACAAAAAAACAAACATGTATGTTACATGTCACATTTATGATTGAAACAATAACATAATCTCTATGTTGAACTCTATTGGGATTGCTGGATGAATAAAATAAGAATAGATAAAACTTTTTTAAAGATATTAAAACAGATGGAGACATAGGTGAATGGTTATGATGTAGCAACGGCAGTTACGATATATGGTTACCGCATACAATCATTCCAGAAGTAGGAGAAATAACAAACAGCTCGATGAAATCACTCCCATATTAAAGTTATGTAGATTGTATTTACATTCCTGTTCATCATCAAAGGATTGTGCCATAAAACTTATAAACAAAAAGGAATTTTATTAACAACAGTATAGAATTTGTGAGAGGTAATGTAAAAGAAGCAGTCAGAGGTATTAGAAAATTCATGTGTGCTTCGCCTGCTCAACAATCTTCATATCAAAATACGCTATAATTGCTGTTCCTTAATGCATTTCCTCTTTGAAATTTGATTCTGTAAAATTCTTCTTATTATAAAATTAAAATCAGAAAAGCTGCTGTTTTGAAACAGCGAAAAAGATTAAAGAAAATAGTTTCTGTTGGACAGTCCATTATGTAAAGACAATTTCAGGAATCTCACAAACAATGAAAAAATTATGTGAGAGATGTATAGAGAGTCAATGGAAATATTTTATACCTAGTATAGGTAGTACTTTTATACAGATTTGAATACTAGATAATGGATACCGGTGTTCTTTGGTAGTTGGGTTTCAATTAAGCACACTTCTCAGGAGTGGTCGATCTGAAATTATACAATACTACACTTCATTCACACTCATACATTTCATTCTTATTCATCCTCTGAAGTAATGCCTTACGGTAATTCTGGTGGTTAAACAGAAAAAGAGAGAAAAAAGAGAGATCCATCATAATATAATTTTTTTTGCTACTCCCCCTTGGCAGTAATATACCATATATTAAAATCATCATGCCAAATTTTATCAAATTCATCCATCCAGTCTAGAGATATCAAACAAAAAAACAGACCATCTTACACACATATACATGTCATGTATTTACATATATCCTTTCAGAATATTTGAATGCTAATATGTTAATAGATAATAATAAATATGCTAATATTTTATTAGAAAGGGGATTCATTAAACAAAGGTTGAAAAACCAGACATGAAAAATTTGACCTAATTAATATAATTTCACTCATGCAGTATAATGTACAACTAAATAGCAAAAAAAAAAAGTATAGATTAAAATAAAAAAATTTAACTTTTTTTTTAAACAATGTTTAATCAGTAACACAGACCATATTTTAAATAATATCCTAAATTAACTTATATTTAAAATAATATTTTAAATTGTGATATTTCAAATTCATTTCTATTCGAAATCCTGGTAGAATTTCATCTTTTAAATTTTGCTCCAGATCTAAATCTTATAGAGGACTAGGAAACAAACTAAACTTTTATTAAAAAAAAGAATTGTTAGATACTTTTAAAGAAAACATTTAAACTTTTAAGTGGAAGAGAATACTAGAACCCAAGAAAGCCGTTAAGAAATTTTTTTCTAGAATTAAACCAAGAATAAAAACTTATTTCAAAGCATCAAGAAAAAATTAAGCCAAAGAAAAAAGAAACATAAAACACCTGATGACTATAATTTAAAGATAAATCTGTTAGTAAAACGAAAGCTAATATAGTTTAAGTAAAAGAAAATAGAAATGGTCAAACCATAACATTGATGGTGCAGAAGGTTAAAGTATGATGAGGGACAGAGCCTCTAATACAAATACTGTACACTATTTTCTTTTCGAATTTCATTATTTCAGAATCCGACTAAGCTAAAACACAGAAAACGTTTGGAATTATTTGTTTAAATGACATCCATTTCTTTATTCTTGTAGGTAATTGTATCCATTCCTGACATGATCTATACAGTGTATCATTATATACAGTTTAGAATAAAATATTTATTTATGATGTATACGTTACTGTACTCGGCTCAGGCATGTGCATTAATCTCCATTATGTTCTTGTAGTCTTCTACTGATAATTTTTTTTGTTAAAGGAAGGGAAAACTTTTATACTCCGTATGTGGTTTCTCAATCTCCTACTAGTGTGGGACTCTCTTATCAACGCGGGTCTACCCACCAAAACCCCTTCCCCTCTAAAACATGGAATAACGGAACCAACTTACAGCATTATCACAGCACCCTATGTGTCTTGCTTCCATCCGCGCCTGCATTGCTAGCCCCCGCTTCGAACTTGTCGGGATCCTGCAAATTTTTTTTACTATTAATTTCGACTCGGACGACTCAGAGGAAATTATTCACCCCTGGACATCTTCCGCCAATTGATTCAGATGATCTTAGCCAACATCGTGGACACCGTTGTCACGGTCGTTTGGTCTGCACCCCAGTCCCATCGATATTATCTGGGATAAGCACGTCGAATTCTCTTCTGTATCCTTTCTTATGTTGCAGAGACTGATTGCAAACGAACACCGTGCGTTCTGTGGTGTTCTCCTTCCCCCCAGAAATCGCAATTGGCGGAGGGTCTCAGCGTCCATACTCACAACTATGGATTGAGACACCGGTGAATGGTAAGGAACTGGATCAACTCGTACCCTAGTTTACTGTTTTATCTGAACAGCCATCTCTGGAGGTCCGAGATCAGTTTGGTAGATTCATCTGTCTTTTGTTGACTGATCCCATCTCCCCTGCCATCCGCAAACAAGCGATGCCTCCACAAACGAGTTACCCACCTCTCTACAGATAATTAGGCTGAGAAGAACCATTTCGTATGATCGAATATTAAACCGTTAAAAAAAAAAATTTTAATAACATGTGCTTTAATAGAAGATGAATCCTCGATGAAAAATTTGGTTGGTAAACCGTTGTAAACATTAACGCGTTTGTTATTACCCAATTAATCACTTTATATGTCAAAACTATAATCATTTTTATGATGTGCTTTAGAATTTTCTTACTTACAAAGTGTAATAATTGCTGGATGATACCATACCATAATCGATAGATCACCTTGAAAGAAAAAACATATTATATGGTTTTTGAAGGTCAACCTGTTAAAACTTAGTAAACTTGGTACCGACCATCATCATAAAAATCGATTAAAGATTAAACATGAAATTTTCCAGGCTTTGTGTCCTGGTGGGAGGTAGTAAAAAAGGAAAAATATTTATTAATTCATGGAAAATATTTATTAATCATGTTAAATTAGCTGAAGCGGTTTTTTTAAATATAAAAAAACTATTGTTGTTCTCCCTCCATAATTTTATAATACACTCGTGTATGTGTATATATATATATATATAACGTATTTACAATATTAAGGTAACTACCTTAATAAGCAAACTCAACAAATTGCCAGAACCATGGAACATTTAAGAATAACCCTCTAGTTACTATCGTAATTCTTTATGATATATTTATCAAATGCATAATTCTGTGGTGCATATTCCCAAAAAACCTACTAGTACAGGTCCAATAAATCTGATCTCTAGAACAATGAAAATAACAAATCGAATCATTTTATTTCTATGATAAATGTTAAAGTTAGCGATTTCCAAAGTGGGTGCTATAAAAATTGAATGTACCCTTCTGGGTACTGTAAGATTAAATATGAACAGCGCATGATAAAAGGGAACTGAAATTTGCATATTTTTAACAAAAATTCTATATTTTAGACTGAACTTATTATTTTTAAATTCCAGAAACATTCCAAAGAACTTTTTTTAATTTCTCTCTCTACATCTTGAGAGACAGAAAAAAAATTTATTTGTATATGTAAAATTAATGGCTCCTGAATTAAAATATGTACATATACTTACCTTTTTTTTAAAAAATAATTTATACCATTTTTTTAAATAAATGTGGGTTCATCACAAAACAGATCTGTTTCCTTGTTCAGCATGCCGCAGTGTATCGAAATCTCTGATACCAAAAACATCGCAATGGAGTCGTAATGAACAGAATGTCGGCCCGTTGGCCAACATAGGTGAAGGTACCGACATAAGTAAAGGTACCATGTCGTTGCCCGCCCCGGATGTGTGCGTAGATGTTAATGTACGGACAAGCGGTTTGATTTTGTCCGATGCATTATTATTATTATTCCTCTCGGTCCCAACTGAAGCTCAAGTGAGCCATGTACAAAGTTAGTGCTTGGCTGGATGACAATGGGTTGTCTCTAGTCCTCAGCAAAGCGGAGATAGTTGTTCCAACGAAGAAGCGTATACCTTCCTAAGGATCGGGGACGAGGTTGTCGAGACCAAGCCGGCCGCAAATACCTCGGTATGATGATTGATCGGAAGCTCAGCTTTGGAGAGCCGCCGACAAAGCAGCGAGAGTTGTAACTGCTCTCAGCTGGCCCATGGCGAATGTCGGTGGACCGAAAGCCAGAAGACGGCGGTTGCTGATGTCCACCGTGCATTCCGTCCTGTTATACGAAGCGGAAGTGTGGGGCCCAGGCATAACGATTCGGAAGAAACCAGAAGCGAGTAGCACAGGTGCAACGCACCGTGGCCTTGCTAGTCGCTTCCTTGTATCGGACTGTTTCCAAGCCTGCAGAACTGGTTGTCGCCGGCGTCACAATTTTAATTTTGGCAAAGGAACGCCAGCTGGCCTACAGGAGGCGATGGTCAGGTGAAGATCGGGAGACCATCACCAAGGAGGAACGGACTCACACGTTCCTCGCATAGCAAGAGATCTGGGACACAACACTAGAGAATGATGTACCGCAAAGTCAGGTCAGGCCGTGGATGAAAAGGTGGAGTACTACATGACCCAGTTTTTAACAGGTCACGGTTACTTTCGCGCTTATCTCCTTATGAAAGGGAAAATACCATCCCTTAAATACCCCTACTGCTCCGGTGTACGAGACGACCCGAGCATACCTTTTCCAAATGTGCCGGTGAGCGGCAGACGAGGGACATTAGAAGCGGGTCTCGGAACACTGAGCACTCACAACGTGGTTGCGATGATGCTCCCTAACCTGAGCAGCTGGAAGAATGTGACCCGATTCGACGGTAGAATTCTCAGAATGAAAAAGAATTGTTGACCTGGATAGTCCTGAAAATTAGGAAGCAGCACCCTCAGGCTGGTACAAGAGGGCGCGGCCTGAAGTAATGAGTTAAACGGTTCCGGATCGAGTCGTGGTAGGAAGGTGGATGGTTTTAGTCGGTAGTCTGCTAATGGTGATTGGATAATACCATCAGTGGGATCCCTACACTCCGTGCATAAATGTATTTCCATCTCCCTTCCTCTTTCCAAAAACAATTTATTATTATTATTATATAAGAAGGTATTTAAGAGGAAATGGCTGATAAGACCAAATATATTTTCTAACTAAACAAACAAGTTTACTAAGTTGGTTCCACCCATGGTAATCTCCAACACAAAATGGAGGTATGGATAATTCACTTTGTATAAATATACAATGTAATAATTTGGAATTATCATTTGGAAAAAAATCTAATTATAATTTTTAAAGTTAAATATATGTGTCTAACAGAGAATAGTGTAAGTAGATATGTTCATGATTTTTCATAAATTCTTGGATTTTTCCGTATTTGTTTAAAAAAAAATGGTTTACGTTTTGAAATTTCCTTTTGTGCCCCACTATAATTTACTGACATATGACTATAGAACAAAAATAAACTATTAATAAAAATACAAATAAAATTATTCGCAATTTTATTTGTACTACTCTTGGAATAAAAAAACCCTTTTGGTTTTATTTTATAAAAATCAAAAAGTGATTGGCGTTATGTTAACTTCCTGACAAATAGATAAAAAAAAGATAGACGTCGATTTTTTGCATGTTTGTATAAAAAAACGAAATATTTTTCCTGAATCTCTTGGAAATTATTTTTTATCCATTCAGAGTTATTTTACATAAATCACACCTGTTGATAAATTTGTTTAATACAAACTATGTAAAGGAATAGCCGGAATTTTTCGAGTGTTAACAGTCACTTTTTAATTATAAATTAACTATATTCTAGGTACGTATAACTTTATAAGTTCAGCAATCGCAACCAGCAAATTATTTGTTAGTATCCGTCCGAGTATGCCATTACTCGATCGGCCAGGTTCGTAGTGTCAACCCGACTATAGGTAAACTGCTTCTTTTTTGTATGCAATTACTGATTATTGAAATGTGACAATGAGTCATATATGTCTTTGAAACCAATCCAACTGGTAAGATGCTAAAATCGGGCCTTTTTCCTCTATTTCGTTATGATGTAAAATGACCAGTTTAATTAAAATAATGAATATGGATAATATAGGAAATTACACCTAAGTTTATGCAAATAAACAATCACTGAAAGGGCGTGTAACTTAAGAGTTTGAATCAAATACAGACCTTCCACTCACAATATTTGTGATTTATTTAATGTAACATACTTGACTATTATAATGACCTTCTATTTTTTTCTGCATTAAAGTAATGAAAGGCCTGTAATACATAAAACAATTTACGTTATTAATATTGAATTACAGTTACTATAAGACATTGCTAATGATGTAATTCTGACGCAAAAATCCAGTTAACAGATTTTTTTTATAACTACTGTTGATAATAATATTGCACTACCTGTATTATAAAACACGAAAGATTTGACAAAAGAACAAGTTGACCTGTAATTTTTGTACTACATAATTAAACAAATAAATGGTAAACTAATAAATTAAAGAAATTATTAAAAAAACTGGTCACATGCTTAACAAATTCTTCCTATTATATTTATTAACACTCCTCTCAACGTTTTCAAAGTTATTGAAATATTGTTTTTTACAGTAATGTGGATTTCTGAAAAGGAAAAAAGCTAAATACGTCTCCTGTTCTCAAATTCGCAATGACTGTTATGTAAAAATTACCCTCAAAATAATAATACTCTCTTTCGCAGAACCCAGTAATGGTGCTGCTTCTCTTTGAATTCCAAACAACTCTTTATATAAATTTTTCTTTTTAAAATGTCAAAAAATTTTTTAACGATATTCAGATTGATATTATTTGACTGAAGGAAGTTCTTCTAAATATAACAGGTATTTTAAAGAATTAAAATCTAATTTCAAGCATCCTCTTTTTACTCTCTCCTTTTACTACGAACAAGTTTGGTACTGTAGCATCAATTTTTGCCGGTAAATTCCATGAACTTACTCGTAAAATTATGAACGTCTAGTTCAATTTTACAGTAATAAAATCTAAAACAATAATTACAGAGAACTGGAATGTAGTTATATAAACATATCTATACAAAATGTTTAAAACTTCCCTATTAAGTTAACCGACAGCAGCTGGATAACATAGATTTTTACACAGTAATAAAAACTCTTATCAAATATTTTACAGAACAGCTTTTTTTTAAATTAGCACCAGAACGGTATTTTTTACATACCTAAGCGCAAACATTATTTTTTCTCTCTCTCTCTCTCTTTTTCTCGCACGCGCATACACATTATGCATTCTCTTCCAATATAATATTTTCTTGTATACTTTTATATTTAGAAGTTAAGTTTTATAATGAGAAAAATATATCATTTTTTAAGACGATAAAATTATTATAGCAAAGTTTCTTAATTTTCAGAAAGAGGGATGGAAACCCTTATTCTCCTAGCATTATTCTCGCTAGGGGTGGTAGAGGGCTCTCTTCCTCCGATGAAGCCACAGCCGATGAACATTGTACCACCGCTACCAATATCTGCCGTGAATTCTTCAAATATTTTATGCAGAAATCATAGTCGGATGCTAGAGGATGCTTTGAGTAAAGGAGTACTTTGGGCTCAACAGAGTAAGTTTTTATAATTATTTTTTAATTTATATATTCACACTACCACACACATATTATACACATATATATAAAACATTTTTTAATGAGAATCCAATAACAGGATGGTGATAGGAAACAAAATAGCTATTTGTGTTTGTAGCAAGGCTTGTCCAAATAACTTCCAGCACGGGAACTTTATTTCTGACCATCTGTACCAATCGTGTTTTTTTAATAGACAAAAATAGTTTCTGTTTTTAGAAAATTAAAATTGAAATTTTGATTTTGTGTTTGTGGAAAATTAGACAGATTTGAATTGAAAAGATAATTAAATATATGGTTCATTAATTTAACCTGTTAGTAACTTATTTTGTTGTTTTGTTAAATATTTTAATTAATCATATCAAAACAGAAATTTAAGCGTTAAAATTTTCGATGTTAACATCACTTTATTATTATGATTTTAAAACTTTAATTTATTTTTAAAATGTTTACAATTATAATTCTCTTACATTTGAATTAATAGACCTGTTTATTTTGCTAGTTAAACTCAAAACCAAACCGAGGAGGACATTAATAAATAATTAAGAAAAAGACTGAATAAGGAAAATCAGAAAATTACAATCGAGTTTTACAAAATATGCTAAACTTCTTGATGGAATAGTAGCATCTTCGTCTTTCATCTGGAAAGATCTGAGTTTGAATCTCATTGAGGCTTAATTGGCAATTTTAAACGTTAAAAAATATCATATCATATTATTACGTAAAACCCTCGAGCTTATGAGGTAAATTTAATAATCTTAAAAAAGAATTATTGCAGAACAATTTATCTATCAGAAAAGTAAATATATTAGCTGTCGAACTACAGTTCACAAATAGTTGTGAGGGCAACAAAAATACCAATAATTAATTTAAAAAAATTGATGTATTTTTTTATAACTCCTTTATAACTCATGCATATCCATTGCCAATTGAAAGGTATAGTAAAACCATTTAATCACATCATTTATCTTATTGCAACCGCTAGGAAGTTAGAGAAGGTCATGCAAAATTACAATACGAATGTGTTTTTTCTTCATGATTTCGCCACGTAAACTTTAAGCTTGTGTATGAGAAATGGAAACGGAATTTTTTAGGATATGAAAAATGCCATGCTGACCGGGATTCGAACCCGGGACCTCCGGATGAAAGACCAAGACGCGACCACTTCGCCACAAAGATCGGCAGTCTTCCAAACTAGTTAAGTAAAAAAGAACCACATCATACTAACTTGTTATAAGCTATGCGCTATCTTTGGTTTTTAAACTGTACTTCTTTGAATATTTTTTATCTTGTATTAACCTTGCTTTTAAATATTTTCTTGAAGCTACCAATAAAATTGTTAGGCCATAGGTCAAGGTCGATCAAGTTTAACTGAGTTCAACCGACAATTACTGGTATAAGCCTGAGAATATAGCAGCAACAAATACATATTTATTCCATTATATTATTATTGTTATTATTGTATCCAACATTAAATACCAGTCACGATTTCTTAATTATCTAATCCTCTAATAGTAATAAATATTGGTTTAGATTCCAAAATATTCTGTATTTAAATTACCACCATTACAAAATGTGAAAATTTTTTGCTTGATGATCTCGCCAGATAAATTTTGAAAAGCTTGAGCGTTAGAAACGAAAATGGAATTTTTGTAGCGTAAAGAAAATTCCATTCCTAACCGAGATTCAAACCCAGGATCTCCGGATGAAAGGCCAAGAGACTATCACTCAGCAACGGAGATCGTTAACTTCCTTTTAAACATTAAGTAATAAAAATATTCATCAATATAACTTTTTTTTTTTTGTAAAGATGAACATTGTACATTTCTGTTAAAATGTACAAAAATTAACCTATATATAATATTAGAATTTTATCTTTTATATCAATAGTAAACTACAGTAATATTTCCAAAAATGTTTTAAAATAAAATTTATTTCCTCATATAAAATTTATTAACTATTATGTGCACAATAAATTGTGTATTCGTGTTTTTAGATGCATATGTACGTAATAAAAATAACTCAAAAAGTAACTTATCCAATCACACATAAATAAGTACTTACACATAGTTTTGTATTTTAATTTTTTTTCGATTTATCAATAATTTTTTTTAAATAAGGAAAAAGTGTTTGTTTTTTTTAATAAGCTCTACAGTTAAATTCCTTGTACTTGTTAATAAAATAGATTTTAAAAATAAACAAGTGAGAAATAAAACAAGAACCGATGAAATAATTACATATTTAAAAAATAACTTTAAAAAAATAATTGTTATTAATATTCAAAAGCATATCATTCGTTCAGTTTTCGTTTGAAAAACCACAAACAGTATAAGATATCCCATAATGATTTTTTATTAGCAGTGGTTTACGACAAATAGACGTATTACTACTGCTTTGGTTTAATCTAATTTTAGAGAAAGTGGTATGTCAATTCAGGAACTGGCTACATGAGTTCACATTTAAGATTTTTACGTTTTCTGATGATATCGACTTGGTAAGCATAATATAAAAGAATTATAAACTGTTTTGTGAGAATCGGCCCGGTCATTAAGATTAATAAATGATAAAGTGAAGCCAAATGATTCGATAAAATGCTATAGAAACGGATATAAATTCTCTTTATTTTACACAAATAATTTCATACACGCTGGTTGCTGTTTTAACAGATATGAATTTATATGAATTTAATAGGTATGAATTTATAAATTTACTCACAGTTATGAATTTTTAACTGATAGAATTAATAGTAGAAGTAGCGTCTGTTTTTTTGTTGTAAATTTACCATGATAATGACTACGTCTACTTCGTGAGATTACTATAACAAGGTATTTCCCGTTGTTCATTAGAGTTTTGAGAGATATAACGTTTGAAAACAGGATATTAAGGTTTATTCTTAATCCGAAGATAGATAGCACGGAGAATCGAAATCATTTTTTAACCTATTAGATTAAAAAAACTGTTCATTAACGCAACAACCATTAATTTACGACAATTATATGGAGATAGCAGTCGACGTAAATCTTAGCAGATCACGTTATTAGAGCCTAAGGAGATCTTGTTATCAAACCAATTTTCAGTTTATATCCAGTTGGAAAGA
The DNA here is from genome assembly GCA_010016005.3 of Zanna intricata. Classification (NCBI taxonomy): domain Eukaryota; kingdom Metazoa; phylum Arthropoda; class Insecta; order Hemiptera; family Fulgoridae; genus Zanna; species Zanna intricata. The sequence continues at coordinate 15,803 of JAAAKQ030227993.1, read as the reverse complement.
TACCTCCAGGGAAATCTCCTAAAAGAGATTTTACGAGGAACAAAGAGGTATTCGGTAAACCAATACTCTGCACGGGTTATCAGAAGTACATCTTACATTCCACTTTAATATAGTATTACATTTCTGAGTCTTTCCAGCCTTAAACTTATCTGAGTTGTTACATATTCGTGAAGATAGAATACTTATTTAGATAACATGCGCATATATCTGGCCAATAAATCTTTACCGAGAGATAAACATGACTGGATTTAATGTTAATGTACTGTTAAGTAAGCGTGGAAACTGGACTTTACTCCATAACCTTCTGACAGCACACTTTTGTAGAGCTGAATAGCGCTATTCAGTAGCGATTTTGGAAACAGAAAACTAGTTGTATTCGTACATTAAACAACTCTATATGCATCCAAAGTTCTACAAAAAATTACAAATAAATTCCGTAGAGCAAAACTGACCTAAAAAAAAAAAAACCATAAATCCTTTCAAGGGCACACAAATTTTTTTCTGACAAAAATAAAAAGAATTTTATTTTACATCAGGAAAATTTTTCTCCAATAACTTTAACTATAGTTATAGATAATTATATTTATTCTATAACTGAGATATAGGATCACGATATAGATCTCTTTAAAACTTCCGTAAGAAGCCTATATTTTGTATTCTTCTAAAAGGTATCATACTGATTATACTTATATACGAGTTATACTTATTATTCTATAGAAAAAATCAAAGAAAATAAACAACCGACATCAGATAAAAAACCAGCTTAACATTCTACATGTTCAGAACTAAGATATCTAAAAAAAAAAATACGGATACATAACTTTTTTTAATGCTCTGTTAAAGTTAGTAGCAGATTAACAGTGCGCAGGAAAGGTAATTTAAAAAAAAAAAAATTTAAATAGAATTTATTAACCAACTTACAATAGTAGAAACAGATTACTGCAAAAAATACTTTAAAAAATGAAGTTGTTAGCAGAGTGACAAGGTCTCTACCTATTATTTACTTCTTTTACTAGAAATAAATAATTTATTCCTATGTATGTTCTAATAAATAATTGTATTTAAATAATGGAAAATAAAAGCCTAAGACCAGTTTAATAATTATTATAATTTCTTTAAGTTGCATTCTAAAATATTTCTGCTCTTCAATTTTATCCACCTCTCCAATACAGACATTTCTTATTTTACTCTTTTCTTATTCTTATTCTTTTTTGTAAGTCTTTTTATTTATTTATTCATTAGATTAAGTCCTGGTAAATGCTTCTATATTCATATTTAAAAAATTAAAATAAGATGGATGAAATAATAGGAATAAAAGTATAAAGGTATTCGGTACTACGTCGGTATTGGTCTACTTTTCTAGTGTAAAGGTATTTATCAGGCATAAAATCAAAAAGCATTCTAATAATGTGACAACTAGAAAACATCAAACTAAAACAGCTACTTAGATTTTTCATTTTGTATAATAAACTTCCAACATTTTCAAAATCTTTTTTATTTTTAAAAAAGAATAATTATAATAGTTTTTTTTTTTCACTGTGCCTCCTCAAACTGTTACAAACTTAAGTATTTTAGACTCCAGTGCCGTTTTGTCCATCCATCACTCTTGCTTTCCGTTCCGTTTCGACAAGTCCAGAAGTTGTCCCGCTTATATTAACTTTTCAACCAAATAAAAATAACACACATAAGTTATAACCATAAGTTTATAATCTATTTGCATAAGTGTATAGTAAGTCAAGTTTTGAAAAGTTGCGGTTTTAGCTGTAGAATGTGAAAAAACTTCTTTAGTGGTGTTATAATTATAAAAGTCTGAATTACAAAAAAAATCTTGAAATATTTTTTGTGTAAATACGCATTGAAACTTGGTATTCTTTGATATACCGTAATACGAAGAGTAGATTTAATTTCTTAATACGTATTTTGTATATATCTGCGGATCTGAAATTAGTAAAATTTTCTTTTGTACAAAAATTGTTTTACTAACTGTAAACAGAATTCTCACAAAAGGCAACAACAACATACTTTAACAACTTTACTGTAGAATACTAGAACTTATAATAGGTAGTCTAAAACGTATTGAGCTTTTTGCGTAGGAGATAGCATTAGCGTATTCTGGCAAAAATCGAGGAAGACCGGCATATGAGTAATCAAAACATCGCTATTGACCTAAACATCCATCACTAAACATCGTTAAAACGTTTTGAGAGAGCTGGATACTAAAAGTAGCTTGACATTTAAGTGCTGCATGATCTGATTTAGAAAAATTTCTATCTGAGAATCTCTACTGAAAAGTAACAAAATCAAGCTGTTTCTGAAGCGATTAACCGCTAGTGATGAAAAGTGGCTTAATATTTAAATAGTAGGGTGGAATTAATCTGTGTGTTACCTATCTAATTTCTCAATTGAAACTAATTTGCTTGCGTTTACACCTTATTTAAAATATGTTATTAACTTTAAACAAATTATTAATTTAATTCTTCTGTTTATCGATATGATGGAGAGTTGCATCATTGCGAGCTGTAATAACTGTAATAATAGTATCACAAATATCAATGGTCTTAATTAAATTTTGATAAGTTAACTTGATGATTTAATTTATGAAAACCAGCAACAAAAATCCACTTTGGAGATCCATTTACTTGTGTTTCATAAAAACGTGAAACGTTTGTGACAATACATTTCATTATTTTGTATGTACTAATTTTTCGGTTCAACATACTTCCTACGTTTCAAATTATGCTCAATTATCTGTTTCTGTTATATTTTTATAGTCTACCCTTTCCGGTTTGAACTTCAATAAGACCGTCTTATTGACCACTTAATTAGTGTTCATAAACCTTGTCCTTTTTATAAGATTTTTTCATAAACTTCTCTAATCTCCAATGCTGCCTTAACCCTAGAATATTAACGTTGTTGCCTAATGCGTTAATAATAAGTATCTTTAAATTTGACGTGTATATGTTTAGTTGCTAAGTTTTACATGTCTGGGTGTTATTTTTATTTATTTCTTTTATTGATGTAATTTTTTCTGCCATGTACATTATTTTAAGAAAATACAAAAATTAAAAAATGAAGAAATATGGTAACAGTTAAACATCTCAAACGTACAGAATAAAAATTCTAATACAAATGAGTATCTACAAAGTAAAATAAAGACTATTTAAAAAATTAATTACAAACAAAATAATTATATTTATGTAGTAATTTTAACAATTTGGACATATTTTTGTTTTTATTTTCCGCATTCGGGATGACATTTCGCGTTGCAAGTTGTCATCCTTTTCAGTTTATTATCACAAAGGTGCCAATATTTTCATGAACGCTTTGTTCTTTTGATAATGGTGGTTCTGGACTTTTTTGGTTAGTTACGCCCTTTTACTAATTTTAATTCTCGACAAGCTAAGAAATACTAATTCTTTGCAATTGCCATGGCCGAGTAAGTCTTTCATGTAAATCTAGCATGAATTGAGATCGATTCATTGGTTGTCCAATACAGTTTTTCCTGGTCGGAAAACTGAGACTAAAAATGACATATTTATCTTCGAATATACTTTGTGTTTGTGGAACTGAAAACTCACTTCACAAACTACTGAAGAATCAGTTTCTTGTTGCTTCTTCTTTATAATGGTTTAAACAGCTTTTCAATTAAATAAATTAATAAGATACTCCTAGACTAGGATCACAGCCAACCTCATCCTCAGATGGAATAAACGTTGAGTCTACTTCATTATTGTCAGAATCCCAGAGACGGCCGTCTTTTTATAAACAACCTTCTTTGTCACTCTCATAGTTATTCAGTTTTGTAAGAATATGCACGGGATTTGCACACAAATCCCGTGCATATCCCGTACCTTCTAAAAGAAAAATCTATACATCCTCTTCCTAAGGTAATATAACTCATACATGAATTAAAGCATCGCAGATACTGAAGAAGGCAGGGGAAAGAGCAAATACACAACTGACGGGAAAGTTACTTCCGAACGTAAATCTTACGTACATTAGTATTTTAGGGTAAATACCTGTTTATTTCGTACTCTATTAATCAAACCCTCTAATTTTTACCATTCTGCTAGATCACTATATTTCAAAAACCTTTATTTTGTTTTCGGATTTCCTTGAGTTTCGTATTTTGCTTTTAATAAGCACTACATTCCACACAAATAGATATTTTTACAGCCGAGTAAGAGATGTACCCAATTTCAAAAATTTTTTTCATAGAATTTTTTATTTTTTTATATACTTTGTTTTCCAGATCCAAAAGATCATGAATCAGCAAAAGTTAAAAACGTCAGTTCGTTAACAAAATATGTCCTGAGTTGTTTTTCAAAAATTATTCTTTTGATTTTCATGGAATAATGTCATTCTCTTAATCTATAAGTCTTCTAGCTATAAAAAAAGGTGATGAAGATCAACCGGATTGTTTAATCCACGGTGTGTTCTATCGCATCTGGCTTCTTCAACATAGCCCTATGGGCTGCATTTTAAGGACTCACCGTCCCTTAGTTTTAAGTATTTTAAACAATGTGATCTTACAGTTCTTTGAGTTAACCCGACTAGGGGAAGTAATCTAGAAAGAAACCCCCCCCCCTCCACTGTTATATATAACAGTTCTAATCCTTTATAAAATAACTTTCTGTTATTCTTAGCCATACTACAAAAATATATTAATGGTTATAGTCACTAATATTTGATATTCGTTGAAAGAGATTTAAAGATAAATAGAAAATTAAATTTAAATTAGATTTTTTATCTTAGATGCTTAGATACTTTTAAAAATGTTTTTTTATTCGTTTTTCATGAACTCGATGTATTTTAATAGAAGAAAAATCACATAACTGGATTTTAATCTAAATGATTAACAAATTTTTTAAATAAAACTGTTCAAAATGGAGGACGGTTACTTTTCGTTTGATTGTCGTACTTTTTTTCTTAAATTCAAAAATCTATCTAAAGAAAACAAAATGAACAGGTCGGTTAAAAAATTAGAAATGTTAAAAAATATATTCAATTTTTTTAATTTTTCAATTAGTAGCTAGACATACAACCATAGAAGTATGACATAATGACCTTGAAAAAAATGTTTATACATTTAAACAATAATCCTTACAACGCTACATTCATAATAAGAAATCAATGAATTACAAGTATTTATTTCAAGGTAAAAAAAAACTGATCGTGAACTGAATTCGTTAAAACGTACTTACTAGTTTTACAAGTATGTAATTGAGGAAATTTATTTATCCATCATAAAGATAAAAAGCTTATTTTGCTTTTTTTATTCATAAACAAACAGGTTATTCGGTTAACTGTTAATCAGTATGAGATCAATGAAAAAAATAATTAAAAAGTTAAATCTGAAATTTAAAAGTATAGTTTTTTCTTTAATTAAACTGATAAAATGTGATTCAATGTTTTTAAAAAACAATAGTAAATTTGTTTGAGAGATATACTGACAACCGATTGGTGGAAGATTACTATTTTCAACTAACTCCAAAAAAGGAATTTATCAGTTCAGTTTACACTTCCCACAATAAATCATTTGATTGTAAATAAATCATTTGAAAACAGATAAATTAAGGATAAATTTTTCCTGAATTAATGTTCTTTAAATATGGATTTCATCAGAACTAAATGACAAAAATTTTATTTGGTAGAAAAAAATAATTAGTTATGCACATAATTTTCAAACATTTAGGGTAATCTTTAGTGTTCACGTAATTTCCAATATAAATATATATTTTAAATGAAGTAACCTTACATTTAATTAAATTTAAATATTAAGTTAGTTTTTTTTATTAAAATTTTATCATTTTTTAAATGCAACAAATATGTTATCAGGATTTTTTCTTAATGACTTTTACACCCATCAGTCAATCTAAAAAACACTCGTTGTTTTGTTGGAAAAAGAATCTGTTAGGTCATTTTTTTATTATTATTTTGAAGGCGTAGCAGTTAAACAAAAAAAAAAAAAAAAAATACTAGGAAGTTTTTCTGTTACATATAACAATTATAATAAAATATAGTATTTTAAACAATAACGTTATACCAATAATGAATTTATTAAATAGCATTTGATAAGCCGGCCTCCGTGGTGCGAGTGGTAGCGTCTCGGCCTTTCATCCGGAGGTCCCGGGTTCGAATCCCAATCAGGCATGGCATTTTTCACACACGCTACAATTCATTCATATCATCCTCTGAAAATATACCTAACGGTGGTTCAGGAGGTTAAACCAAAAAAGAAAAGGAAAAAAAATTTAAGTGTTATGTTTTATTTCATCTCCCTTCATTCTATTACGTCTTAATTTTTTAATTTAAAAAAAATCGTAGAAATCTGATAAGCAATCCAATAAAACTGAATTATTGCATTAGATGGCGTTAGAGCAACAGAAAAAATATAAAGTATCATAAATTTAAACAATACAAAGTAAAAATAACTTCAGGTACGTTTGTTTTTAAAAAAATTATTTGGTTAATAATTTTTTTTTAATTCATTAAAAATTATAGTACAGCTTTAATAAGAAAATCTATGTAATTCGTACTGTAACAACAAAAAATTTTATTATTAATTGCTAGTCATTACCATTTAATTTTTTAACTAAAGTTGATTGTAAATAAAATTAAATATTTTTAAGCTTTCTAAATAATTAAAAGAGAAGATAACAATTCGTATAATTAAAAATAAAAAACAAATGTATTAAACACAAACGAAAGAATTACCGAAATATTTTTTTATCATAATTAGATTTTAACCTTGATTTAAAAAATATATACTACTATATATATATATATATATATATATATATATATATATATATATCTAGTAGTGAAATTTCTGTTTAATAGCTGACAAATTTTTAATTAAATATAAGTATGTCATTATATTTACAGAAAATTAAGGTAGCATTTACCACCAGCAACTAATGGAATCAATTCGTTACCTGAAATAATAAATTAATCGGAGCTACGGTGACATTTTAAAATCTGTATCTGTAAAAAAAAAAAAAAAAAAGTGTTTACATTCTATCTAAGTACAATAAGATTAAAACTTTTAAATATCAATTTAAATGGCAAAGTTTTTAACAATTTATTCGCCTTAGTAAGTTTTAATTATTCTCATTAATATCTACAGAAAAGTACGCAATAACTGGCGCACCCTTTTTTATCCAGATGTGCTTGGTTTACAAAAATATGCCTGCTATTTGCAATATACAAAAACAAAAATTTTTTATATCCATACTTCAGTCATGATCATTTTTTATTACAGCCCCTTAAAAATCAGTTTGTTACGCCAATGTTGATATTCGGTCTGACCTATACATTATTTTTATCATCACCGCTCTCAAGCGTTTAACCTAATTTTTTAATGGATTATTTCCCTATATTATGTCATATTTATTACCGAAATACGCAATTTTTCATCAAATAATTTTTTTTTACATGTGTTCTACAGCTTTCAAAAACTCATTTTTACACCTTAAACTGCTTTTAACCAATTTCGTCACACTCTCCGATTAGCTTTGTCCACGGACTCGCTAATTATTCCAACCTTGCGACATAATTCGACATTATAAACTTATCCGATTTATAAACTTATTATTATATTGCGATTGCCGGACTCCGTGGTGCGAGTGGTAGCGTCTCGGCCTTTCATCCGGAGGTCCCGAGTTCGAATCCCGTTCAGACATGGCTTTTTGCACACACGTTAAAATTCATTCATCTCATCCTCTGATGATATAACCTAACGGTGGTTCCGGAGGTAAGAAAAAAAAAATTATATCGCGACATTATAAACTCGTCCATTTATCAGAACCACAAAATAATAAATAATTAAAAATTAATTAATGCTTAATTTTGAAGATCAAAAAACTAACTTCTTGTATATTTATATTGGATAAGATAGATTATATTTAAATGGAATTAGATACATTTAATGGAATAAGATAGATTTATTTATTAATGGGATAAGATAGATAGACGTATAATATGTCTTTACTCTACCAGCGGCGATTAATCAACTCAATTAATGTTACTAACCATGTTAAATAAATTACGTTTACAATAAAAGATAACCGTTTTAGTTTTAATAAATTTATAATTTATTTAATTCTAAGTTAATATAAATTATCTAATAGAAATCCTTATAAATTAATTAATTATATGCTTAAATTCAATTTGGCTCTATTATTTTAATAGATACTCAAATAAACTTATTAATTCATTGACAGGTGGCCTACTTTTATCTATTATTAAAATAATTATTCTTTCTCATTTAACCTAATACAAGTTTAATGGAAATAAATATTAATATTTTTTTATCTATAAAATATTAGAACTTATTTTTTAAAACAATAACGGTTATCAAACCTATTTTAATAACTTACTTGTTACTGTAAACTTACTATACTGAGTACAAATAACAGAGTAGAGTGTACTTTCAATAATATTTAAAAATTAGTAAAGAATATATAACTAAAAAAGGCAACATAACCTAAAATGCATAATTGAAATTTACAACTATAAAGCTAATGGTTCAGTATTGATAAGACTATTTTCCTTTTCACAATTATTGTCATTGAATTATAATGATTGAAAAATTTAACCATTCTATATCAGTTTTACTAACATAAAGAAAAAATTTTTATAAAAGTTGGAACAGAAAGTAAAACAAAATATTATATTGGTTTAAATAAACCAAATAAATAACAATAATACTAGGGTTCCTTGAAAATTATCCATCGAAAATTTATTTTGCTGAAAATTGTAGCCATTCAAAATTTTTCAATTTCAAAATTTTCATTTCCAAAGGGTTTTTTTTAGTAATCTTTAAAAAAATCGTTCTTAAAAACATTCAGATTATAGGAAAAAACGTTGCTGAAATGTTTTTTATAATAATTTTTAGTAAGAGGAAACATTAATGAAAAATCATTTTAACTAAAGTAAAATCATTGGTAAAATATATAGCATTATGTCTTCAAAAACTACCGATTTCTGCTAGAGAAAGAATGCCTCTTTTTATTCACCTTTAACAAAAATCTATCTTCAGTGACAATCACTGAAGACTAACACTCAAGAATAATTTAAAATTGACTTTTCAATATGTTTGGTCGCTAATGCGCAATACAAGAAATAAGGTTAGATCGTTTTATTCCCTAAAGTTACTAACTACATTATTCACAAATAAAATTGAATCGACAAATATAATGAATAAATTTATTCAGATTATGACATAATTATATATTATTGAGATCAAATCAGTAATGGTAGGTAAGAAATATATATAATAAACTGATCAAGAATCTGACAGGGAGGATCAAAGAAACCCATAGTAAAACATAAATTAGAACAGTAATACAAAACACAATGTAAATGTTATTTAAAGTCATATTAACATGTAATTACTTTATTAACCAGCCGGGTTGGTCAAGTGGTTAAATTCGTCATCGCAAAATCAGCTGTTTTTTGAAGTTGAGTTTTCTAAAGTTCGAATCCTTGTAAAGGCAGATGCTTTTATATGGATTTAAATGCTAGACTACGGAGACCGGTGTTTCTTGGTGGTTGGGTTTTAGTTAAACGAATGTATCATGAGTGATCGACCTCAGTCTGTTCCAGACTTGATCTTTACTGGTTCATTTACACCTACATTGCAGCTACGTCAGGCCCGGCAAACCAGAAGTAGTATTTCATTTGCCTATACACACACACATGCACACGCACACACACGAACACACACACACACACACACACACACACACATAACCAGACCGTGCAGTAGCTGGAAAACTGGTTGGCGAAATATATATATATATCAACATATAAAAGTAAAAAATATATGAAACAGTATGGTATAACCATGTGAAGATAATAAAAGTCGGTACAGAAAATAATAGTAATTCTGCTGGAATTAATTGAAAAAAATTCTTCAACTAAAACAAATATTTTTTTTTAAATTATCCATAACTTTAGGTTTAACCACTTTTTAAACCATAAAACACGCTTTTAAGAACATACTTATGGATATCTGTTAGTTGGATAGTTATCTGTTATTTGTGGCAATAGAAATATTTTCTTGTCTGTCTTTGGGAAAAAAAAAATCTGATATGGATACCACATGATTTCCTTGTACTCCTATTAAATTGTATATACGCACTTTTTTGTTTAAATGAAAAGTACATAAAACTTTTATTTAAGTAATAACTTCTAATATACATTTTTTTATTGTTATTATTGAATTATTAATCATAATTTTTTTTGCAGCCAGAGGTTAATAATTACTAATAAATCAATATATTTAAATTTAAAAAAAAAAATTAAAAAAAGGAGATAAAGTCTGATTCAAAGCGATGTGCCTTCCCCGTGTAAAATCGATTGCAATCGATTTGTTTACCCAAAAGGGGAAAGTTGAATCTTTTGGTTCAGTCGATTGCAATCAAAAGGGGTGGTGCATAATTAGATGTTACAACAGTCCTAAATCCAAAATTTTAACATCCTCCGGCTAATCGTTTTAAAGTTGTACGAGATACGTACATACGTACAGATGTCACGCAGAAACTAGTCAAAATGGATTCAGGGATGGTCAAAATGGATATTTCCGTTCAAATCTGAAAACCGAAATAGTTCGCCATCACAATGCTTCCTTTACTTCTTACAAAGAGTTAATAAAACTTGAGAAATGTTTCTAAAGAAAATGTTTTTTCGTAAACCCAACTAAACATACCTGTTTATAGATCAAATGACACAGAAATATAAATAACTTTACACACTTAAGTTTACACACTTTAAGTTTACACACTTGGGGAAATACGAATAACTATAAGAATATAATTTCTGGATCAATAAAAAATTATGGGAAAAAAAATTAATTTATTAGTTTTTTTTTTTTTTTGTCTACAGCCATTTGACTGATTTGATGCAACTCTTCAAAATTTCTTACGTAGTGCCAGTCGTTTCACTTCGGTATACCTCCTATATCCTACATCCCTAACAATTTGTTTTACATATTCCAACCGTTGCCTGCCTGCGCAATTTTTTCCATCTGCCTGAACCTCCATTATCAGGATTCATTCCAGGATGCCTTAATATGTGACCTATAAGTCTGTTTCTTCTTTTAATTATATTTTTCCAAATGCTTCTTTTTTCATCGATTTGCTGCAAGAACTCTTCATTTGTCACTTTATCCACCCATCTGATTTTTAATATTCTCCTATAATACCATATTTCAAAAGCTTCTAATCTTACTTTATTAATCTAATTTAATCTTTTAATTTTATTAATGTAATCTTTTCTTATTAATCTATTAGTTACAAATGATTAAATATGTATACCGAAATAACGATTTAATAAAAATTAGTTAAATATTAGTCCCGTATTAGCCTTTCCTATAATGTAATAATTAGTTTTGAATATAAAAAGTAATTTACAAATTAATATTAGCGTACCGAAACTAATAATCACTCAACGGAAATTCATTTCCTCTGTTTTAACAAATCGTTTTTCCTAATGTAATATATTCGTACGTAGAGATAACCTTCTATACCTGTTCAGTTCAAAATATTACATTATGTTTTTCGTTTAATACGTCTAGTTAAATGGCTTTATTTTTGCCGTTCTACAATACTGGTGCACTAAAAAAAATTAAATAAAAAGAATTAAGCTAAAAAAAAAAGTATATATATTTTGAATGGCCAGATTTTTTTTTGAGTATTATTTCCTGTCAGTGTAAATGACTTAATATCATGCAGTAATAAAAATATTTTCAAATTTGCATTGACAAAAAGAATTCAAAATTCATTTTTTTTTTGTCATTTATTCTATTTTCTGTAGAAGAACTGTAATTATTATTTATTCTATTAATTTTACATTTCATTACCAATTTACGTGATATAATGAGAAGAAAATTGATGAAAATTTCATTTTCAATAAAATGAAATGTTTATTAAAAAAAAAAAGTTTCATAAATTAATTAAAATGTTTACTCCAATCTTAAATCAATAAAAAAAATTTTTTTTTAATATACATGGGAGGCGATTTTATTATTGTCGAAAGCAACCGAAGAAAATAAATCTATCTTTATGACATTTGTAAATATTACACTAGGGATGACAATTTTTTTGGTTTGATTACATGAAAACGAAAATTTTTTTATTACTTAGAAATATCAGGTTGAAAGATAAAAAAAGTAATAATTTTTTACCTTTATCTGTCAACAAAAGTGAAGATAAATGGTGTCTACCGTCCGTTTCTTAAATTTGTCATATACCTATCGGCACGTATGTGACCGTAAAGAATAATTTAATATCTGAACAGTTAAAAACCAGTGTAGCCATTATGAAACTACAGAGCCGTACAAAATTTCTTCTCAAACACTCAAAAAAGGCATTCACTTAAAATCCTCTTTCTTCTGTTGTTAGATAAAATACAGTTGAATCTCGGGTTTTATTCTTTTTTTACAAGCAAAATTTTCTAAGTAAAATAATTTTTCTAAATAAAATCAGCTTTGAGTAACAAATAAAACAACCGTAGATTTACAAACAAAAAATAAATAAAATTTTCGGTTCCTTTCAAAAAAAAAAAAGAGAGAGAGAGAAATACTTTAAAATGTTTTGAAGATGAACTGTTTACTTAAAATAAGCTTCAATCTTCATTCTGTTATTTTTTCGTTTGATTAAATATAGCGGATAAATATATCGACAAAAAAGTAGATTATTCATCACGATATGAACGATTCATTCCGTTACTATTTTAAGAAATAACTAAACATTCATTGTCAGGGTGAAGATAAAACTCAAACTGTAGGTTAAAATAATGAATGGACATAAATTTAAATAGAAATAATGAACTGATTATCAGTTTTTTGAGAAAAGCAAAGATGAAAATTAAATTAATATTGTTATCAATGTATAGATAAAACATTTACTAACTGTAAATGAAGAGTCAATAAATGAACATTCAGTTAATGAACTGGATTACAGTTCATTAAAGGACTGTAAATCCTTTAATGGATTATTTTCAATCTTTTAATTACGTACAATTTTTTATAGCTCTCCTCAAAATGAAAAATTATGTCAGTTATCTACCTACGGAAAATATATCGGTACTTTTTGTTAATGATTTCCAGAAAGAATGGCCCGATATTCATAAAAAAAAAACCAAACAAAAACTTTCCGAATATCTTTTAAATCTCCTTTACTCTATTCCTTCTTTAGATTATTAATTAGTATTACTCGTAGAAACGTGAATTATTCAGCGGTTCAAAATAACACTACGAAAAATTATTCTGTAAAATTATTGCATTTACAGTTTAAATCTCATTGTTCCCAAATATGAATTTATTTGTATAAATTTATGCGTAGAAAATTTCTAAATTTTCAATAGAATTACCATACAGTGGCGGCCTGCGTGGCGCGAATGGTATCGTCTCAGCCTTTCATCCCGGTCCCGAGAGGTCCTGGGTTCGAATCCCGGTCAGGCATGGCATTTTTCACACACGCTACAATTTCATTCATCTCATCTTCTGAAGATATACCTTGACTGCGGTTCCAGAGGTTAAAAAAAACCATTCTAAGTGAATCCTCATTTTCTTAGATTTGAGTTTATGAGAGTGAAATCAAACAAATGGACATCTGCTTTATTTATTAAATATATTATAAAATTACAGAAAATTATTATTTTTTGTTATTTTTTTTTTTAACAATTTAAAACGGTATTAAGATAATTTATACGAAAAGTTTAGACAAATTTATTTAATAAATAATAATTGTTGCTTTTATACGAATTAAGATGAAACGACAAAAATTGAGATAAATGACCCTCTAAATTGGGAAATTTTATATATTTTTTATCATTAATATTTATATAATATTTATATCACAGTCTAGACTGATATACTACAGAATCAAGGTTAAGAAAACATTATTATTGCTAAGAATTATTTAATATATAATTTTAATCATTTTTTTTATTGCCTTCACTTGTGTAAGGAAGTATTTCGTAAACAAAGTATTAACATTCTAAATAATATTAAACAACGTTCTTACTTGCTTGCTATATGACGACATAAAAGCTAAAAATCAAGTTATACCAGAGAACAAGACTAGTGTATATTATAATTTTTTTTTTCATAGATGTCCTTGGTACTCCAAATATAAACTGGTTTTTTTTTTAGTATCCAGTTACACCGGAACTAAAATAGGAAATGATTGTAATACTTCGATAGACAAATTTTAAACAGAAGGCCTCATACCACACTAATTGTCCAAAATTAAATTTATGTAGTCCTCGTAAACCTGATATTAAAATATTAGATTCAATATCAACTAGTATTAAAAAACTAAGAGAAGGTTTAATTAATATTTTATACGCATTTATAAATGTTGGGTAGGACCTAGTAGATTGTTGTTCCTATTAATCATAGTTGGTCTACTTTTATTGGTCATTAAAAATACAGTTTTCTTATAAATGAATAATATAGACACATTTGATACTTCGTAAAAACTTTTATATATAACGATAATTAAAAATCTTTAGACTGAAACATCTGCTGTCTTTGACATCAATATCGAGTACTTTCACGTAGAAAAACGTAAACTAGAAAAATGGCCACAAGTCCAACGGGGAAGGCTTTTTTTCTGTACTGGAATTAGAAAAAACAAACTGTGTTATTGTGATACATCGACTTCAGGAAAAAATTACTACAAAAAAAAGAAATTCATTCGAAACTGTAATAGAAAATTTCAATATCTTTACAAAAGGAAAGTTTCTGAGAGACCACCCACATCAAAAAAATAAATTGGGAGTATTTGCACCGCGTAGTCATGAAGCCTAGATTAAACAATTACAAGGATGAGTTTAGGAATTCACATTCCACAATCTACTGTAAGGAAACTTTTGCAAAAACAGTTGAAAATGACCCCAAATAAATTGCAGTTAATACAAATTTTAAGTAACAACAATAAAATCTTACATAATTCTTTATGAGTGGATATATAGAATATGTTGAGAAAGAAGACGGTTTCCTCGTGCTCTAATTTTCGGTTATGATTTGTATCGTTCGTATAAATACCAAAAATATACACACATAATATTCAAACCAAATAAGAGACATAAAATCCTAGAGAGATGATAGAGCATACTGATAAATGTTATTCGTGTATAATGAATATATTTTACGTTATATCTCCTAACAAGAGGAACAAGATAAGATAAAATATAGGAACAAGAGAAGAAATTTCAGCACTCAGATTAATAGTAGAAGGAAGATTAAAGAAATACATGCCGACATACATGGCATTTATAGATTTAGAAAAGGCATTTGATAACGTAGATTCGAATAAAATGTTCAGCATTTTAAAAAACTTAGCGTTCAAATATAGTGAGAGAAGAAAGATTGCTAACATTTACAGGAACCAAACTACAATAGTAATAATCGAAGAACATACAAAAGAAGCGGTATTAAAAAAGGGAGTCCTACAGGATGTTCCCCATCTCCGTTACTTTTTAATCTTTACATATAACTAGTAATTAATAAAGTTAAAGAACACTTTAGCACCGGAGTAACAATGCAAGGTGAAAAGATAAAGATGCTACGATTTGCTGACGATATAGAAAATCTAGCAGAAATTAAAAATATTCAGGAGAAACTTTGGCATGGATGAAGTCCAACGCAACAACTACCGCATAAAAATAAACAAGAACAAAACGAAAGTATTGAAATGTATTAGAAATATGAGTAATGTAGATGGACCACTGAATATAAAAATAGGAAGAGAAAAGATTACTGAGGTAGAAGAATTTTGTTATTTTGGAAG